>QRFJ01000404.1:675444-977944 GCA_006176705.1 Cocos nucifera
TAAGGCTAAGATGCGTGATGGGCAGTCAGTCCAAGATCACTGTCTGACAATGATCAAGGACATGGAAGAGCTTGAGAAGCTCGGTGTGAAGTTAGACTTGGACCTGCAGAATGATATTATTCTGCAATCCTTGACTGATGCATATGGGCAATTCATCATGAATTACCACATGCATAAACTTCAAAATTCCTTGGCCGAATTAATGAATATGCTGGTTACCGCTGAGCTTTCTATGAAAGGTTCTAAAGGCTCAGTTCTTGCTATGGAACGGACTTCTTCCAAAAGAAAGTCTTATGGAAAGAAAAAGAAGTCTGCGAAAAAGCAGAAGGTGGAAGGAACAAAGAAGAAGAAGGCAGAGCCGAAGAAAAAGGCCGATGTCAAAGGAAAGTATTTCCATTGCAACAGCGACGGCCATTGGAAGCGGAACTGCCCTACTTACCTGGCCACCCTGAAGAACAAGAAGGAAGGTCCTTCTGGAGGTATGCTCGTTATTGAGTCTAACCTTACGGTTTTTCTTCTGCATCCAGTTGGGTGCTTGACTCTGGTTCTAGTGCTCATCTGTGCACTTCCATGCAGGGTCTTGAGGATAGCAGGAGGCTGAGGGATGGAGACATGATCCTACGCATCGGTAATGGAGCAAGAGTTGCTGCAGTAGCCGTGGGAACATACCCTCTTCGATTACCATCTGGTTTAGACTTAGTTTTGAAAGACTGTTATTATGTGCCTGCAGCTAGCAGGAATTTGATTTCTGTTTCATGCTTAGCACAAGAAGGCTATGTGATTACCTTCTTTAAGGACCATTGTAACATTCTTTATGAAAGAAATAAAATTGCAAATGGTTTCCTTATTAATGGTCTTTATCAGCTACATATTGATGTACCTATTCTAACTATCGAGCAAAACGTGAATGCCAAACGACCTAGGGATAGTCCAAATGATAGATATCTATGGCACCTGAAGATTAGGTCATATAGCAGAAGATAGGATCAACAAATTGGAGAAAAATGGGCTATTGAGTCCATTGACTTTCGAGTCATATCCAACTTGTGAATCTTATCTCCAAGGCAAAATGACCAAACTCCCTTTTGTTGGACATGGGGAAAGGGCCACAGATCTCCTTGCCCTAGTACATACTGATGTGTGCGGCCCATTTGATGTGCCGGCTAGAGGCAATTTTGTCTACTTCATTACCTTTACCGATGATCTGTCTAGGTATGGGTATGTGTATCTTATGAGACACAAGTCTGAAGCTTTTGAAAAGTTCAAAGAATTCAGACATGAAGTAGAAAAACAAACTGAAAAACCCATTAAGGTTCTTCGATCAGATCGAGGAGGTGAATACCTTAGCCGAGAATTCCTAGACTATCTCAAGAAAAATGGCATAGTCTCTCAATGGACTCCACCAGGAACACCTCAACTCAACGGGGTTTCAGAATGGAGAAATCGGACTCTATTGGATATGGTTCGATCCATGATGAGCTTCACAGACCTCCCTGATTTTCTTTGGGGACATTCATTGTTAACTTCAATTTATCTACTGAATAGGGTTCCCTCTAAAACCGTTCCTACCACACCGTATGAGATATGGCACGGTAAGAAACCAAGTCTGAGTCATCTCAGAATTTGGGGTTGTCCGGCTCATGTCAAAAGACAACAAGCGGACAAGTTAGAGTTTAGGTCCTTTAGAGCTCGATTCATAGGATATCCTAAAGAGTCATTAGGATACTATTTCTACATTCCAGAAGACCACAATGTGATTGTGAGTCGACATGCCATCTTTCTTGAAAAATAGTTTATTCAAGATAGCGGCATTGGAAAGCAGATCAAGCTTGATGAGAAAGTCTCACAAGTACAACGAGCTAAGGACCAATTGGAACCAAATCAGGTTGAGCCAATAAGAACACTACCTCCTCCACCTCGTAGATCGGAAAAGAGTTTTCCATCCCCCTGAAAGATACTTAGGTATTATTTCAGAGGAAGTAGAGAAAATGTTCCTCGTAGGTAATGGTGCTCATGGTGATGATCCCAAAACCTACAACGAGGCGATATCAGATATCGACTCCGAGAAATGGCTAGAGGCAATGCAGTCAGAAATTGACTCGATGCACTCGAACCAAGTCTGGACCTTGGTAGATCCACCAGAAGGTATAGTACCTATTGGGTGTAAATGGATCTTCAAGAGAAAGATTGGTGCAGATGGGAATGTGGAGACATTCAAGGCTAGACTAGTGGCAAAAGGTTATAGTCAACGCGAAGGCATTGACTATCAGGATACCTTTTCCCAGTGGCTATGCTAAAATCCATCCGCACATTGCTTGCCGTTGCAGCCTATTTCGATTATGAAATATGGCAAATGGACGTGAAAATGGCATTCTTGAAATGGATATCTTGAGGAAGATATCTATATGGAACAGCCGCTAGGTTTCACATCCAGTGATACTGATCACAAGGTTTGCAAGCTGCAAAGGTCCATATATGGACTTAAGCAAGCATCTCGGAGCTGGAACACTCGTTTCAATGATGTGATCAAAATGTTTGGTTTCATCAAAAATGAAGAGGAACCATGTGTTTTCAAAAAGGTCAGTGGGAGCGCTGTTGTCTTCCTCGTATTGTACGTGGATGACATCCTCCTTATTGGGAATGATATTCCCATGATTGACAACAGTCAAATTATGGTTGTCCAAGGAATTCTCCATGAAAGACCTAGGTGAAGCATCCTTTATTCTAGGAATTAAGGTCTATAGGGATAGACCGAATAGGATGCTAGGACTTTCACAGAAGATGTACATAGAGAAAGTACTAAAGAGGTTTAGTATGGAAAACTCTAAGAGGGGATTAATACCCTTCAGACATGGTATTCATCTTTCCAAGAAGATGTGCCCTAGCACACCTGAGGAAATAGAACGCATGAGCAAGATCCCTTATGCTTCTGCAATAGGGAGCCTCATGTATGCCATGCTATGTACACGACCTGATATAGCCCATGCTGTGAGTGTCACAAGCAGATATCAGTCAAATCCAGGTGAAGAACACTGGACTTCTGTGAAATGTATCCTTAAGTACTTGAGAAGAACTAAGGATATGATGTTGGTCTTTGGTAACGGAGAACTCCAAGTCCAGGGATACACAGACTCGGATTTCATGTCCGATATAGATGATCGAAAGTCGACATCTGGGAGTCTGTTTGTGTGCAATGGTGGTGCTGTCAGCTGGAAGAGTTCCAAGCAAACGGTGATAGCAGATTCCACCATGGAAGCAGAATATATCGCTGCATCAGAGGCTGCGAAGGAAGCATTCTGGTACAAGAAGTTTGCTGCAGAAATTGGAGTAATGCCATCAGATGCCATTCCTCTATACTGCGACAACAATGGCGCCATAGCCCTTGCTAAGGAGCCAAGGTCTCACCAGAAATCCAAGCACATTGAGCGGCGATACCACCTCATCCGCGATTACCTCGAGAAGGGTTATGTCGAGGTCAAGAGAGTCAACTCCACAGATAATGTGGCAGACCCACTTACAAAGCCGTTGGGCCAGCAGAAGATCGAAGCCCACCTTGAGAAGATGGGACTTAGACTTGTAGCCAATTGGCTTTAGGACAAGTGGGAGATTGTTAGATATATGTGCCCTAGAAGCCAGAATTGGCTGACACTTGTAATACACTTCTAGGGGCAAAATTATAATTTTGACTATAATCAATAAAATGGGTTATTTTCTATCACATATGTGTATTTAGTGTCTGTGATACATCCTTTGAGTTAATGGTAATGATAATTCATATTTTCAAGAGTTGAAAATTTAAGACATGAATAATCATTATTAACTCATAAAATGCTCCCGACCATAGGATCATCACGAGGATGGTGATTGATCCGGAAGGTTGGTGTACAATCGCTTCTCTTTAGTAGATGAGTCTTGAGTCTACGGTGTGGAGACACCGGAGCGAGAGTACAGGTACTCGTTAGAGAACGAGGGCACTGAGCGTGACCACCTCGAGTAGTCATTAGGAAGTCTACCTTCTCGTCAATGACTGACTCGATGCTGCAGTAGTGTGTCTGGTTCTTTGACCTGAGATGCATCGGCAGTTCACCTTGAGGGTGTTATAGTTTGACTACACCATTACTCGGTCTCCTAGCCATATGGAACCCTGAGGTGTATGTTGGCTATAGCATGTTCATTGTAGGAACTGGATTGCATCAAGATGGAATCTATCTACCTCGGTGGTAGAGGAGCAGCCCTATGATGATCATGAGAATCAAGTCTAGAAGTTCCATGGCCATGGCAGAGTGAAATAATAGAAAGAGTTTCTATTTAGATTTTCACATCGGACTCGAATCGAATGATTACATCATATGACAGAGAACTAGGGTTTGACGAGTTCACCTTAACCCTAATCTGATCGGGGCTCAAGATAGAAGAACTTAATCACACAGGTAGCTGCACCAAGAGGTTCGCATTCAGCTCTGATGGGTTGCCACCATATACTGCTAGGTGTCACTGGTGGATTTTGGGAGCAATTAGAATGATTTAGATGATCGATCATTCTAGCTGTTCGAATCAGAAGAGTTCTGATCCATCGAAAGGAGTTTCGATGATGTCGATGATAGAGATCATGACATATCCCATTACCATACAGAACTGAACCTAACTGGGTCACACAAACAAGGGTTTGAATCTGGTGATCATCAATTGAACTGATCTAGTTCAATTGATCTGAATGAGATTCAATTAGGTTCAAGAAAATCGTGCTAGCACTCGATTGAACCTAACGTTCTTCTTTTACTATCATAAATAAGTTGTCCTGACTGAGCCAAAGGAGTTTGTGCTCAATCAGAGGCCTTCATATGGTCTGACTGGAGGTTGTCCAAGTCAGAAAAGGTTGTCTTATTTTGTAAGACATTACCTGCCATTTTTGGTCACCTGCCATTTCTTGTTCTTTGACTTTGGTCAAAAGTCTACCTTTGACTGGTCAAATGTTGACCATTGACACTTTGACTTTTGTCCACATGTCATGCACCTATTGGAGAGCTGGTGGGGGCCTGTCCCCCTGCCAGAACCTGGCAAGGAAGAGGGCGCACGCCACCCTTGGCGTGTGCCCAAGTTGGAGGCGCCTAGGAGTCCCTGTTGGACAGGGACTCCATCTCCTTTTTGGATTTCAATTAGAGTTCTCCTAAGAACCAACTTTGACTGGTCTTAGGCACCCTCTAAGGAGGAATCCAGGGGACTCTATTCCCATCAATCAGATTTAGATCTGATTTCACAAAGAGGTTGTGATTGGTTGGGAAGAAGAGGAGTTGGATCACAGATAGTCTATAAATAAGACCCTGCGCCCAACTCAAAGATGATTGAAAAGGAATCCAATTCCCACGCCCCAAGGCTGCCTCTCCCCTCTTCCTCCATGCCAAACCCACCTTCTCCCTCTCCTCTCCACGTCCAAAAGGAGTTTTGGACCTTGGTTGGTGCGATCCAGATCAAGAAAAGGCGACTGAAAAGCTAGAAGGCTGCAATGCTGCTGCAAAGGACGACTGCTGATCTTCGAAAAGAGTTTTGAAGATCCTCCAGATTAGATCCAGATCTGATTTTTGGAGGTGTGATAGAGAAGAAGAGGATCTCTAGATCTAGCCTAAGTGGATACCGATAGAGGCCAGGCACTTACGTGGCTTGATCCAGAACCTTCCACTGCTTACAGGATCATCAACGGATAATAAGATTATCCACTTCAAGATAAATTAAATCTAATTTAATTTATCTAATTTTATTTTAATTTTTAAAATAATAATAATCAGATCTGAAATATCTCAGATTTGATTTAGATTAAAAAAAAAATTTGAAATATATCTCTTGATCTGATCAGATCTGAATGAATCTGATCCAGAAAATCAAGATTTTTCTTCAGTTTTTGCTTGGCTTCACAAAAGGGTCGACCCATGGATTGACTCCTAGTAAAAGGGTCGACCTCTGGGTCGATCTCTATTGCATAGAAACTAAATAGAAAGCTAAATTTTTGAGTGCTGTCCAAATGCTGATAGCTAAAAGAAAGTATCGGCACCTAAGAAAAAGTATCGACACCTGAGTAAAAAATGTCGACCCCTGCAGAAAAAGTATCGACCCTATGCACGGGACAGGCCTAATGGCTAGTTTTCTGTAGCTTTTTAAATGGCCATTTCTTTACTTCAATGACTAGTTCAAGGCTTTCAATCGTTAGAACTGATCCTCCAGCCATCATCAAAAGTATTAAAGACTAAAAAAAATATTTGGAAAGTAAGATCAAAAAATTTTAAAGTAAAATCATTTTGGATTTAAGAGATTTTCATTACGCATCAAAAAGAGAGAAACTAAGCTTTGATTTTAGAGGGCATTTAAGAATTATCTTCTATAACATCTCAAGCAACCTCTCAGCATCATTTAAAGAGAAGTGAAGCTTTAAAAGAGTACATATTCAATCACTTCATCAAGCTTCAAAAAAGTTTTTATTTTTATTTTTATTTTTATGCTAAATTTTTATATTTATATCTTTGTTTCTTTACAAGTTTTTTTGGAAAAAGAAACTTGAGATGTAGGTTGGTCCCAACCGATAATTGGATGATGTAAACATTGTGGTTGGTGCTTCTAGGTTAAAACCAACTAGGTTGATAGTGAATCCAAAAAAACTATCGATGTAGAATTATAGTTGGTAAGCCTAGCAAAATCAACTAGATTTGTTTGTGATTTCAGGTTAAAACAAATACACTGTAATATAGGATTATAGTAAAATTCTCAAGAAAAGCTTGGGGAGTGAACGTAGGTATGGGGTTGCACTGAACTACTATCAAATCTTTATGCATTTGTGTTATGTTTTCTTCTCTATTGCTTTACATATCTTACATCCTTTAAATTACTAATTACTTACTAATTTAGATTAACTCTTGCTTAAGTTCATTCATGCTTGATTTCGTAACATGCACTAGTTAATTTTATTGAATTGGATTAAGTTAAGTAAAGCAAATATTTGTGTAGAGTTAAATTTGACCAAAAATTTTATAAACCCAATTCATCCCCCCTTGGGTTGCTACCTCTGCGCAACAAGTGGTATCAGAGTAGATGCTCTATTATTAATTATTGATCTAACCATCAATAGCCAAAAATCTTGGCAATCCAAAATATTTTTCTTTTTAATGAAGGCCATTTTATTGATCGACCCACACTATTTGATGGCTCAAATTATACTTATTGAAAAGCTAGGATAAAAATCTTCATTCAAGCATACGACTATAATCTATAGAAGATTATTGTCAATGGTCCTCACATACACGATGCATCATTTGTTGATAAAAAATCAATGCACCTAAATGCTAAGCCATGAACATGGTTTATTATTCATTAGACATAAATATATTCAATGCAATTTCTTCATGTATTTCAGCAAATCAAATATGGGACAAATTAAAAATAACTTATGGGAGAGCAAATCAAAAAGAAAAATCAATCTCCCATGAAGAGAAGAAAGCTCACCCCAACTTATACCTCATGGATCATGAGGATGAAAATAAAAAGAAGAAAAAGAAGAAATAAAAGAAATGAAAGCATTGATTAAGGAGGAGCAAAGTAAAGAAGAGAAGAATGAAAAAGAGGAGGAAGGTATAGCAAGTTATTGCCTCATGGCTTAAAATGATGTGGTATATCATAAACACTTCTTTGAATTTACTTTTAATGAATTATATGAAGCCTTCAATGAGTTAATAGATGAAAATAAGAAGGTAAGGCTATAAAATAAAGAACTTAAAAAGTCTAATCTTTCTTTGACTAAATAAAAAGACAAGATTTTGAGTGAAAAAGAAGATTTTTTAAAAAATATGACAAACATCGCCAAAGAAAAAAAAATTCTTGAAATAAATTGAAACTCTAACTAAGAAAAAGGATAATATAGTTAAATCTAAAAATTTTTTAGTTAAAAAAAGAAAGATTTTTAAAATTTGAAAAATCTATGATTGAAGAAAATCTTAAGTTGAAAGAATAACTTAATAAACTAAGATTTTCTGCTAAAGAAAAGAGTAAATTTGAAAAATCTCTTTTAGAAAATATATCAAACTAAAGAAAGAGATTGAAAGCTTGAAGTCCATAATTGAAAAGTTACAATTGGATATCAAAAGCTTCAAGCTATATTAAATAATCAAAGAGCTACTTTTGATAAAAATAAAATTAGCTATAATTTATTAAGAAAATAAAAATTTATCAAAAATATGTCTACAAAAGTTTCATTTAAAAATTCTTCAATCAAGTGTTTTAAATGTAATAAAGTTGGCCTTAAAATTTTTGAATGCAACATTAAAAAAAAATGGCTAAACTTCTATTAAACAAATTTATATTTCAAAAGAAACCATGACCTCTAACCTTCATGGATCTAAGATGACTTGGATAACAAGAACTAGTAAATGATTTTGCAAGTACACCAATGATCCAATGGAATGAAATAAAAAAATACTTATAGTTGGATGCCTTGGGAATGAACTTGGGTGGGTGATGATGTTGGTAAAATCTAAACTTTCTAAACATCATACCATCAATATTTATTGAAATTATTTTAATTGATTTTATTGATTCTAAAGATCTATCAATATGATTTTATATCCTTGCATGAGATACTTTTCAATGTTCTCATATATTGTTATGATTGATTAATTATGATGTATACTATGATTTGACTAAATTGATTTTTAAAGGTTAATATGTGCCCCTTTATATATCATGTTATGAATAAAATGAAAGTATATTGAAATTCAACATAATATTTAAGCTTCTCCATATCAATTTTGCTATTGAGAAACTTAAATTAAAAGAAGTTTAATTATCTATAAATCCATTTGATTATAAAATATTTAAGTGAAACTGATTTTTGGCATTACCCCATAAGATGCTTAAATATTGAATTTTTTAAAATATTGCATGATTTAAGTACTTGAATATAAAATATTTATTTATAAAACTCAAGTACTTGATGTTACATTGCATCTTAGTTTTATCTTAAAAATTCAAAATTTTTCTAGCTGAAATAAAAAATATAGAACCTACATCTAGATTTTGCCCTATTGATACTCTTGATTATCTTACTCCAATTGACCAAATTTTTTTTATTCTAAAATTTGATTTGAATATTATCTTTGATATCTAACTTGTTTGCATATTAATTTCTATCTAAATTGATCAAATTTTCTTAAATTGAAACTCCTTAAACTATTGATCTAATCCTTAAAAAAAAGGTGGGGGGGATGTTTTGTCTTAAATCTGGTTTTGCATCACTTATATGATTATATTTAAGATAAAATCAAGAATTTCATACCTTGTCTAAACTTGATTAAATTATATTTCTTAAGAAAAAAAGATCTAGGTTTAAATAGAATATCTCTCTATGATTTATTTTGCATGATCTATTGGTGTCAACTCAAATTAACTTATCAAGATAATTTGATTTAAATTTTAATTGATGCATCTTTTTTTATCAAAAACTTTAAAGATTGATATCAAATAGATCATTTTTGTCTTGAATTCTATTGCATTATCTTTTGACAAAAGAAAAGTATGCTATGTCTCAAATTTAAATTTTCATGGTCATATTTTTGCTATTATATTATTTGAGATAAATTCTTATGATATATTTTTGTTTGATCTGCTTTAGTATTAAAAGGAGAGAAGTATTTTCAAGACTATATTACTTAAAATTTTTAAAGTCAAAAATTTTTGTAATTAAAATTGAGAAATGTATGCATTTATATTTTTAAAAAATGGAAGAACTCTTGATCTGAAATTGAAAGTAAAATCCATAATGTATTTTTTATAAGAAAAATACAAAATATTAAAGAAGATATAATCTTTTAATTGAAAATATACTTAAATTTAAAAATCTAAATTTAAAAATTAAATAATCTAAATTTTTAAATTTGGCATCAATTAAGTTCATATTAAAGATGCTCAATTTAAAAGATAGAAAGAGAAAGTAAAATTTTTACTCTTAAAAGGCTAAAACTTTTACTTTTAAAAGGCTACTTGATTGAAAATATCTTAACATAAAGAGAAAAATTTATTTAAGATAAATTGATTACTAAATTAATATTAATTAAAGTTTAATATGGTATTAAATTAAAGATGCTTAACTTAAAAGAAAAAGGGGGAGTAACAAAAATTGTAAAGCTTAAATATGCAAAATTTTTTTAAAAAAAGAGAGAAGATAATGCTAAAGAATGAATATATATATTTCAATTTGATAATCTAAATTTAAAATATGATTATTTTAAAATAAAAAGAAGAAAAAAATTAAAAAATAAATTAATCTAGCTATTAATATGAAAAGTGAGGGGAGAGATATTTTTTAATTTAATTTGATTAAAAATATTATTAAATTTATAATCTTAAATTTTCAATCAATTATCTTATTTTGAGCTTTATTGTATTGATTTTAAACTTTCAATCAAATACCTTATAGTCTTCTTAATTTGTGCTTTCATATGTTTATTCAGTTTAATTTACTTGATTTAAAGTACTATTGATTTAAAATAGTTTTAGATAAATAACTTATTTTTAATAATTAAAAATTATCTAAAGTGATATTATTAATATGCTAATTTCATATTTTGATTTGCATAATTATCCTTAAAAATTTATTAGATTTAAATTAAATTAAAATTATATTCTTACTCCAAGATATGAATTTCTAAACTTAATTTTAAAATTTATTTAAAAATTTAAATTTGATACTAAATTTTTGATATGCATTACAAAATTCTTATAAATTATTTATATTAAAGTATTTTTTACTTAAAGCAATAAATTTAAAAATATAACTAGTATTTGCTTTGATACTATTTATTTTACTTTGCTCGATATATATCTTTTTCAAATTTAATTGACTAAAATTTTTTTTAAAAAAAGATTGAATATTAAAGTACATATTATGCTTGATTTTATAGTCAAATTTTTTTAAAAGCTCTATTCCACTTAAAGATTAAAAGTATATATTTGAAAATCTGATTGAAAAGTCATATTCATTCAAAAAGGATGAGAGCCTTTAATATTTGACTTCAAACTAATTTTTAAAAAGAAAAAATATTTTTTCAAAGAAGAGAGGATAAATTTAAATTGATCTTTTCAATTGGATACATCTCTAAATTGATATAATTCTTATATCTTATTGATTTTGATGATAATTTTTGCTCCTTCCCATGAGATTTTTGATGTTGTCAAAAAAGGAGAAGAGGTATATTAAGTATGTGCTTAAAGAATTAGTACTTAAGAAATTCAATGAATTTCATGAAGTGCAACCTTAATACTCATTAATATGAATTATATGAAATATTATTTAGAGCATTTATGAAGTACACATTTATATTTGTGTATATTCTCACTTCATATTTTATACTAGCCAGTTAGTTGAAATATATTAATTTTATTTTTATGTATATACTCAAAGTTTTATCATCATCAAAGAAAAAAAGATTGTTGATCCACTGATTGATTTTGATGATTCTAAAATATTGAGTATAAATGATACTAATCATGTATTTCAAGAATGTATGTAGGTCTTTTTAGGTGTTCATATTGAAGAAATTATCTTTGAAAAAAATTATCTCAAGATGTCAAACCAAAGCAATATAAAAGAAGAAGTTTTTATAAATTTGGATGGCTCATTATAAAAAAAATTAATTTAAAAGATTTTGACAGTTGAATTGATAAAGATGCTTGAAGAAGGTCAAAGTTGTCATTTCATCAAGTTGAAGATCAAGATAATATTTTTTGGAAAACTCAAGAGCATTAGAGAAGAGTTTGAAATTTTTGGAGGCAATTTGGAAAGATTTGAAAGTCAAAAAATGAAGAAAAATATGTTTGGATAGAAAGGACCGATCTCTTTTAAAAAGGATAGCTTGGCACATTATTTTGGCACATTATTTTTGCATAGCTTTACAAAAGGATCAACCCGTGGTCTGAACAAAAAATTGAATTTTTGAATGCTATCCAAGTGCTAACACTTAAGAAAAAAGTATCGACACCTAAAAAAAAATGTTGATACTTGAGTAAAAAGTATCAACCCCTACAGAAAAAATATCGACCCCAAGCATGAGACAAGCCTAATGGCTAATTTTTTTCAGCTTTTTAAATAGCTATTTTTTCACTCCAACGACTAATTCAAGACTTTCAATGGTTAGAACTGATTCTCTAGCCATCATCAAGAGTATGACAGACTAACAAAATATTTGAAAAGTAAGATTAGGAGATTTTAATGTAAAATTATTTTGGATTTAAGAAGTTTTCATAGTACATTAAAAGGAAAGAAAAAAAAAAGAGAAACTAAACTTTAATTTTAGAGAGAATTCAAGAGTTATCTTCCACAACATCTCAAGCAACCTCTCAGTATCATTTGAAGAGAAGTGAATCTTCAAAAGAGTACATATTCAGCCACTTCTTCGAGCTTTAAAAAAAAAAATTTATTTTTATTTTTATGCTGAATTTTTATATTTATATTTTTATTTCTTTATAAGTTTTTCTAAAGGAAGAAACTCAAGATATAGGCTGATCCAAGCTAATAATTGAATAGTGTAAAGGTTGTGGTTGGTGCACTTAGGTTAAAACCAACTGGGTTGATAGTGAACTCGAAAAAACTATCGGTATAGGAATTGGTTGGTGAGCTCGGCAAAATCAACTGGGTTTATTTATGATCTCGGGTTAAAACAAATACACTGTAATCTTGGATTATAGTAAAATTCCTAAGAAGAACTTGAAAAGTGAATGTAGATACGGAATTACATCGAACTACTATAAAATTTTTGTGCATTTGTATTATATTTTCTTCTCTATTACTTTACATATTTTGTATACTTTAAATTGCTAATTACTTACTAATTTAGATTAACTCTTGCTTAAGTTCATTCACACTTGATTCCATTGCATGCACTAGTTAATTTTATTGAATTGAATTAAGTTAAGTAAATCACATACTTATATAGAGTTAAATTTGGTCAAAAATTTTATAAATTTAATTCATTCTCCTCTATTGGATTGCTACCTCTGGACAACAAGTGGTATCAGAGCAGGTGCTCTATTATTAATTATTGATCTAACCGTCAAGAGCTAAAGATCTTAGTAATCCAAAATAAAATCTTTTTTTAATGAAGGTCATTCTATTGATCGACCTTCACTGTTTGATGGCTCAAATTATACTTATTGAAAAGTTAGGATAAAAATCTTCATTCAAGCACATGACTATAATCTATGAAAGATTATTGTTAATGATCCTCACACACATGATGCATCATTTGTTGATAAAGAATCAATGCACCTAAATGCTAAGGCCATGAACATGCTTTATTGTTCATTAGATATAAATTTATTTAATGCAATTTCTTCATATATTTCAGCAAATCAAATATAGAAAAAAATAAAAATAACTTATGGAAGAGCAAATCAAAAAAAAAAAATTTAAACTCTCATAAAGAGAAGAAAGCTCACCCCAACTTATACCTTATAGATCATGAGGATGAAAATAAAAAGAAGAAAAGAAAGAAATAAAAGAAAACAAAAGCATTGATTAAGGGAGAGCAAAGCAAAGAAGAGAAGAATGAAAAAAAGGAGGAAGATATACCTCAAAATGATGAGGTATATCATGAACACTCCTCTAAATTTATTTTTAATGAATTATATGAAGCCTTCAATAAGTTAATAGATGAACATAAAAGGGTAAGACTATAAAATAAAGAACTTTAAAAATCTAATCTTTCTTTGGCTGAATAAAAAAATAAGATTTTGAGTGAAAAAAAAGATCTTTTGAAAAATATGAAAAACATGGCCAAAGAAAAAAAAATTCTTAAAATAAATTAAAACTCTAACTAAGAAAAAGGATAATATAGTTAAATCTAAAAAATTTTTAATTAAAAAAATATATTTTTAAAATCCAAAAAATCTATGGTTGAAGAAAATCTTAAGTTGAAAGAAGAACTTAATAAACTAAGATTTTATGCTAAAAAATAGAGTTAATTTGAAAAATCTCTTTTAGAAGAAAATATCAAACTAAAGAAAAAGATTAAAAGCTTGAAGTTCATAATTGAAAAGTTTATAATTAGATCTCAAAAGCTTCAAGCTATTTTAAATAATCAAAGGGCTGCTTTTGATAAAAATAAAATTGACTATAATTTATTAAGAAAATAAAAATTTATCAAAAATATGTCTATAAAAGCTTCATTTAAAAAATTTTCAATCAAGTGTTTTAAATGTAATAAAGTTAGCCATAAAAGTTTTGAATGCAACATTAAAAGAAATGGCCAAACTTCTATCAAACAAATTTGGATTCCAAAAGAAAACATGAGCTCTAACCTCCATGGATCCAAGATGACTTGGGTACCAAAAACTAATAAATGATTTTTCAGGTACACCAAGAATCCAATAGAATAAAATGAGAAAATACTTGTAGTTGGATGCCTTGAGAATCGACTTGGATGGATGATGATGTTGGTAAAATCTAAACTTTCTTCATATCATACCATCAATATTTGTTGAAATTATTTTGATTGATTTTATTGATTCTAAAGATCTATCA
The DNA here is from genome assembly GCA_006176705.1 of Cocos nucifera. NCBI lineage: Eukaryota > Viridiplantae > Streptophyta > Magnoliopsida > Arecales > Arecaceae > Cocos > Cocos nucifera. The sequence continues at coordinate 689,999 of QRFJ01000404.1, forward strand.
ATATGGTTTTATATCTTTGCTTGAGATACTTTTCAATGTTCTTATATATTGGTATGACTGATTAATTTTGATGTATACTATGATTTGAATGCTTTGATTTTTGAAGGTTAATATGTGCTCCTTTTTATATCATGTTCTAAATAAAATGAAAGTATTTTAAAATTCAACATAATATTTAGGCTTCTCCATATCAATTTTGCTATTATGAAACTTCAATTAAAAAAAGTTTAATTATCTATAAATCTATTTTATTGTAAAATATTTAAGTGAAACAAATTTTTGTCATTCCTCCATAAGATGCTTAAATATTAAAATTTTTTGAAATATTACATGATTTAAGTACTTTAAGATAAAACATCTATTCATAAAACTCAACTGCTTGATATTGCATTGCATCTTAGTTTTATCTTAAGGATTCAAAACTTTCCTAACTAAAATAAAAGATATAGAGTCTACATCTAGAATTTTTTCTCTTGATGCTCTTGATTACCTTACTCCAATTGATCAAAATTTTTTTATTCTAAAATTTGATTTGAATATTGTCTTTGATTTCTAACTTGTTTGCATATTAATTCCTATCTAAATTAATCAAATTTTCTTGAATTAAAAATTCTTGAACTATTGATCTAATCCTTAAAAATAATAAAAAAAAAGAATGTTTTATCTTAAATCTAGTTTTGCATTGCTTAAATGATTTCATTTGAGATAAAATCAAGAATTTCATACCTTGTCTAAACTTGATTAAATTATATTTCTTAAGAGAAAAAGATCTAAGTTTAAATAGAATATCTCTCTATGATTTATTTTGCATGATCTATTGATGTCAATTCAAATTAACTTATCAAGATAATTTGATCTAAATTTTAATTAATTCATCTTTTTTGATCAAAAACTTCAATGATTGATATCAAATAGATTATTATTGCCTTGAATTCTATTGCATTATCTTTTGGCAAAAGAAAAGTATGCTATGTCTCAAATTTGAATTTTTATGATAATATTCTTACTATTATATTATTTGAGATAAATTCTTGTGATATATTTTTGAATGATCTACTTTAGTATTAAAAGAAGAGAAGTATTTTTAAGACTATATTATTCAAAATTTTTGAAGTTCAGAGTTCTTTTAATTAAAATTGAGAAGTATGTATGCATCTATATTTTTGAGAAATGGAAGAACTCTTTGTCTAAATTTAAAAGTAAAACCCATAACATATTTTTTATAAAAAGAATAGAAAATATTCAAGAAGATATAATCTTTTAATTGAAAACATACTTAAATTTAAAAATTTAAATTTAAAAGTTAAATAATCTAAATTTTTAAATTTGACATCAGTTGAGTTCATATTAAATATGCTTAATTTAAAAGATAGAAAGAGAAAGTAAACTTTTTATTCTTAAAAGACTAAAATTTTTACTCTTAAAAAGCTACTTGATTCAAAATATGTTGACATAAAGAGAAAAATTTATTTAAGATGGATTAATTACTAAATTAATATTAATTAAAGTTTAATATGGTATCAAATTAAAGATGCTTAACTTGAAAGCAAAAGAAAGAGTAACAAAAATTATAAAGCTTAAGTATGCAAATTTTATAAAAAAAAGAAAAGATAATACTAAAGAATAAATATATATTTTAATTTGATAATCTAAATTTAAAATATGCTTATTTTGAAATAAAGAGAAGAAGAAAGTTAAAAAAAAAATTAATCTAGCTATTAATAGGAAAAGCGGGAAGAAAGATATTTTTTAATTTGATTTAATTGAAAATATTAATAAATTTATGATATTAAATTCTCAATCAATTATCTTATTTTGAGCTTAAGTGTATTGATTTTAAACTTTCAATCAAATACCTTATAGTCTTCTCAATTTGTGCTTTCATATATTTATTTAGTTTAATTTACTTAATTTAAAGTGCTATTGATTTAAAATAGTTTTAGATAAATAATTTGTTCTCAATAATTAAAAATTACTTAAAGTGGTATTATTAATATACTGATTTCATATTTTGATTTGCATAATTATCCTTAAAAATTGATTGGAGTTAAATTAAATTAAAATTATATTCTTACTCCAAGACATGAATTTTTAAACTTAATTTTATAACTCATTTAAAAATTTAAATTTGATACTAAATTTTTGATATGCATTATAAAATTCTTATGAATTATTTATATTAAAATAATTTTTATTCAAAGCAATAAATTTAAAAATATGACTAGTATTTGTTTTGATACTATTTATTTTACTTTGCTCGATATATTTTCGATACATATCTTTTTCAAACTTAATTGACTAAAATTTTTTATAAAAAAAAGATTGAATATTAAAGTACATATTATGCTTGATTTCATGGTTAAATCTTTTTAAAAGCTCTATTTTTTTTAATGTTTAAAAATGCATATTTGAAAATCTAATTAAAAAGTCATACTCATTCAAAAAGAAGGAGAGCCTTTAATATTTGACTTCAAGCTAATTTTTGAAAAAAAATATATTTCTTCAAAGAGGTAAGGATAAATTTAAATTGATCTTCTTAATTGGATGCATCTCTAAATTGATATAATTCTTATATCTTATTGATTTTGATGATAATTTTTGCTCCTTTTCATGAGCTTTTTGATGTTGTCGATAAGGAGAAGAGGTATATTGAGTAATTGCTTAAATAATTAATACTTAAAAAACTCAATAAATTTCATGAAGTATAACCTTAATACTCATTGATATAAATTATGTGAAATATTATGTGGAGCTTTTATGAAGTGTGCATTTATATTGGTATGCATTCCCACTTCATATTTTATACTAGCTAGTTAGTTGAAATACATTAATTTTATTTTTATGTATATACTTAAAGTTTTGTCATCATCAAAAAGAAAGAGATTATTGACCCATTGATTGATTTTGATGATTCCAAAATATTGAGTATAAATGATACTAATCATGTGTTTCAAGAATGTATGTAGGTCTTTTCAGATGTTCACATTGAAAAAATTATCTTTGAAAGAAATCATCTCAAGATGTCAAGCCAAAGCAATTAAAAGAAGAAGTTTTTATAAATTTGAATGGCTCATTATGAAGAAAATTAATTTGAAAGGTTTTGAAAGTTGAATTGATAAAGATGCTTGGAGAAGGTCAAAGTTGTCATTTCATCAAGTTGGAGATCAAGACAATATTTTTTGAAAGCCTCAAGAGCATTAGAGATGAGTTTAAAATTTTTGAAGATAATTTAGAAAGATTCAAAAGTCAAAAAATAAAAAAAAAACATGTTTGGACAAAAAGGATCGATCCCTTTTAAAAAGGACAGCTTGGTACATTTTCAGCATATTATTTTTGCATGGCTTCACAAAAGGATCGATCCCTGGGTCACCTCTGTTGCATAGAAATCGAACAAAAAGCTAAATTTTTTTAGTACTGTCCAAATACTAACATCTGAAGAAAAAGTGTTGACACCTAAGAAAAAAATATCGACACCTGAGTAAAAAGTATCGACCCCAAGCACGAGATAGGCCTAACGGCTAGTTTTCTATAGCTTTTCAAATGGTCATTTCTTCACTCCAATGGCTAGTTCAAGGTTTTCAATGGTTAACTGATCCTCCAGACATCATCAAGAGTATTAAAGACTAATGAAACATTTGGGAAGTAAGATCAAAGAATTTTAAAATAAAATCATTTACGATTTAAGAGGTTTTCATTACATATCAAAAAGAGAAGAAAAAAGAGGAACTAAGCTTTGATTTTATAGGGCATTCAAGAATTATCTTTCATAACATCTCAAGCAACCTCTCAGCATCATTTGAAGAGAAGTGAAGCTTCAAAAGAGCACATATTCAGCCACTTCTTCAAGCTTCAATTTTTTTTTTAAATTTTTGTACTAAATTTTTATATTTGTATCTTTATTTCTTTACAAGTTTCTTTAGGACAAGAAACTTAGGATATAGGCTGGTCCAAGCTAGTAATTGGATGGTATAAAGATTATGGTTGGTGCTCCTAGGTTAAAACCAACTGGATTGATAGTGAATACGTGAAAACTATCGATATAGGATTATGGTTAGTGAGCCCGACAAAATCAACTAGATTTGTTTATGATCCCAGGTTAAAATAAATGCACTATAATCTAGAATTATAGTAGAATTTCCAAGGAGAGCTTGAAGAGTGGACGTAGGTGTGGGGTTGCACCGAACCACTATAAATTTTTTATGCATTTATATTATGTTTTCTTCTCTATTACTTTACATACCTTGCATGTTCTAAATTGCTAATTACTTACTAATTTCAATTAACTCTTGCTTAAGTTCATTCATACTTGATTCTGTTGCATACACTAGTTAATTTTATTGAATTGAATTAAGTTAAGTAAAGCACTTACTTGTGTAGAGTTAAATTTGGCCAAAAATTTTATAAACTCGATTTACCCTCCTTCTTGGGTTGCTACCTCTGGGCAACAGACTAGTATCCACTTACCTGATATTCCTATAAGCCATTACGAGATGAAGTCGATCATAATCTAAATGCTTCCATCTTTCTGTAAAAAGACCATGAAGATACTTACAACTATCTAAATGACTTCTTAAAAATCTGCTCTTTGGTAAAGATTCTAAATTTTACTAATGATGCCCTTAGACTGACTTTGTTTTCATTTTTATTAAAAGATAAGGCCAAGTACTGGCTTGGCATAATAGGAAGATTAATCTAAACTTAGGCTAAAATGCAATATGAGTTTCTTAAAAAATTTTATCCCATAGGTCGAACCATCACTATGAAATGAGCCATCACTATATTTGCTCAACTTTCAGGAGAACAAATTCATGAGTCATAGGAGAGACTTAAGGAACTTCTCAAAAAATGCCCAACCATGGTCTATCTAAGTGGCAAATTATTCAATCTTTCTGTGAGGGTTTAAGAGATTAATATATATATAGATAGTTGGTAGATGCATCTTGTGGAGGTGTATTCATAAGCAAAAGTAAGGATGAAGTTTATACCTTATTTGAAATCTTGAGTGAAAACTCAATCAATCATGCTTCACTATCTTTCTATGAAAGATCAATTCCTCATCAAAAATAGGTAGGAATTCATGAATGCAAACATCCAGACTCTAGTTTTAAGGGTGACTTGAACCTGATAGCTCAGAAATTAAATAAAGTTGATCTTGTTGCTTAGAAATTAGATCAATTTCTAATCCTAGGTCAACAATCTCTTGCATAATTTGCATCATCTTTTAATTATCATCAAATTTGTTCTATCTATGCTAGCTCAGCCCATCATATGAGTGAATGTCCCATGACTATATAATTTTCATGTTTCATCCAAGAACAAGTCCAAGCTGTATAAGGCTACTCCAAGCCAGTTAATGATCCATTCTCGAACATATATAACTCAAGTTGGAGGAACCACCCCAATTTTTCTTGAAAATCCTAATAGACTCAGGCTTAGATCCAAATTCTACTTGCACAGAACTATCAAAATAGGCCCTAATACCAAAATTATGCCTATAATCAAGGTTGACCTAATCAGTCTATCCAACAAACATATTATAATCAGCCATCATACTCACCTCCTCAACAAACCAATCTAGTTGATTATAGGTTTAATCAACTTCAATAATTAATTATGATCCAATAGCAATCCATCGCTAGGCTAAAAATATAAATAGAATAGTTAGCTAAGTCTACTATGAGAAGAGAACTAGGTCAATTGCCGAGCCAACCAATAGCAAATCCTAAAAATAATCCATCATATATCCACCAACTATCTAAACCTAGTTATCAATTCAATGTTCCACTTAAGAATCTTCAATTTGAGAATGCCAAAGCAATTTTTAAACCTAAAAGTAGTGGGATTCTTAAGGATCCATACCAAGACTAGGTGAGAGAGGCTAGTATTAATGCTAGCCAAAATGAAAATATAGAAGAAAAGATTAGTACTGAAACAAACCGCATAGAAGAACCTGAGCCCGAAACTGGTACTAATATTCATTTCAATCTGAGTGAGATAAACAAAAGAAAGAAGAGGATAGATAAGTTATCCGAGACCTATAAACCTAGAGTTTCATTCTCTTCAACCCTAGAAGCCAATTTTTTGCACAAAAAGTAAGAGGCACGCAATGAGAAGCTAATAAAATTATTTAAATAAGTTCATATTAATCTACCTCTAAAACTAAATCTACCTTTACTTATATATGAGTATGAATATTTAGAACGAATGACAGCCTCCTAGTATCCATTGCATCGGACATCACTCGTAACTCAAAAACTTAATTCATGAGCATTTTAGAAGAATAAATAGGAAAAATTCTTGATAAATAAGGGTATGAAAATGGGGTTGCAAACTATCTTTCCAAAATTAGTAATAAGTTGATGACATTTATTAATAAAGGGATCGAAAGCCATCTTCCTGAGATTGATAATTTAAAACCATTAAAATTTATTAATCTAATATTTGACATGGGATAGGTAGGTTGTATTGTGTCTAGCTGAAGATATTAAACTTAGCGCTCTTGGGAGATAATCCAGATCTTTATAGTTTAATTTTATTACTCTTTATAGTTTATTAAGATTTTTACTTTAGTTGTTTTAGTGATGCCTTTGTTGAATAAGTTAGTGGGAGAGCCAAAGCTTCAAGATCTATGCTAGACCAAAAATAAATTAAGTCAGGTATATTCTTTCATATCTCTTATTGCATCCTTTGTTTTTCTTTCTTTATTAAGGATAATGTTGATTAAGTTGAAAGAAGAGAATAATAAAATTTTTTAAAGTTCTTGATGAAATTAGTATTTAGCATTTAAGCATCCAATTACACTCAAGGATCGAGTTGAATCAAGCATTTTTTTAAAAAAAAATTGATGCATGGATCAGAGAGTTTGTAAGATACTAAGGGATCAAGTATTAAGAAAATCCAATAAAAAGTTAAGTCTAGAATATAATTTCTTTTGAATATTTTTAATTTTTTCTACCAGCATCAAAGAAGAGTTTACTTTTTATAGACTTGTGTAGGATAACTATATATTTCTTCATAAAATAAAAATTAATTTTTAAATAAAATAGTTTTTAGGTACTTCTTACTAAGTAATCGAGTCTCTTTGTCTAAACAAGCATTGAATTTTACATCAAAAAATATGAAGGGCAAAGAAGCTAGTTGTAAAGCTAGTTTTAATGAGTAGCTATTTAATTTAAGCTAATAAGCTCGAGGAGTATTTTATACCTAGTGCTCTAAAGTCAACTGGTTTGGAAGTCATTGATCCAAAATTCGTTACATAGATCAAATAGAAAGCTTAAAATATTAAGACACTCAATAGTGATATAATGTTAAAAAAATAAAAAATAAAAATATTAATTTTTCATCAAGTAACCAAATCTCGTTGCTTATGTAAGCAATGATATTTACATCAAAAGGCAGATAATATAAATAAAAAATTTTAATAAATGAAGGATGAAAGTAATAATACACCTATCCATATGAAAGTTAGATGATTTAGAAATAAAGATAGAAATAATTTAGAAAAAATTCATAGAAGGTTCAATGTCTTCGCTTAATTTTCATATTAGTTAAGTACTAATATTTCGATGACATACCTCACTTACGCTCTACTAAATATCAATGATTCTTTTAAAAATTGCTAGGTAAAATTTGAAATACTAAGCTAAAAAGTATCTAAAATTAAATTCTTTCTTTACTCGAGAATAAGTAAAGTTCAAGTTAGAGGGTATGATAAATACCATAAACATGTCAATAAAAGTATTTATTTATAAACTAATTAATCTTAACTTTTAAGAATTAATATTTTTTTATCTTTTGTAGGAAAGATGATTGCTAATGCAAAGAGCCTGATTTGTAGATTAAGAGGACGAAAATTGGAAGCAAATTAGACTCAAAATAGATAAAAAATAAAAGAGGATGCATGCAGCATTACAAAAAATGAAGACACTATTTGAGAAATCCTTATAGAATGTATGTGGTATTTTAAAGAAACAAATGTTTCTTTTTGGAAAGTAAAAAATAAAAGAATACGGGGTTGTGATTTAACAAGTGATTTGGTGCAATCAGAAGATTGAGGTTGTGTAATACATGAGATCGGATGGTCTGGATTGATCCTAACCACATCTATCAATGGTGGCCCACTTTCTAAGCGCAATCGGATAGTTGAAGCTCTTCTGTGTGTGATCTAATGGCTAAGAAAGCTACCAACTGGGAGAACTAAACCATGCCTCTTTTGCACGATCCAATGTTTCAGACTCTTTCGATTACTTGATCTGACGATCCAAAAATCTCCCCAGCATAATCCGATGGCTAAGAATGGATCAATACTGAATAACAAACTTTTCTTAGGTGATTTTCGATCATTCAATTGAGATTTGATGGCCAACAATGTCCAAGATTTATTCCAGCAACAAGCAGCATCCTTCTTCGTGAGTTTCAATCCTAAATTCATCCAAACTTCTCATATATGCCTCTCCACACTATTTAAAGGACCTAAAGCTAACAAAACAAGTATCTTTAATCTAAAGAAAGGTATCGTACAGGATGGGAGGCAAAGCTTGGGTTGAAAGCTACATCAAAGAAAAGGGTGCTGAGAAAAAAAGTTTGTTTCTTATGCTATCTTCACACCAACACCAATCCAAGATCAAGATTATTTATTTTAAAATTTTTATTTACTTATTCTTTTTAATTTTTTATATTTAAATTTTGAATTTCAATTAATACAAAATTTATTTTCATGCTCTTGAAATTTTATTCTTTATTTATATTACATGTAGATGCTAAGATCTAGATAGTTGATCTTATTACTAAAATTTATTTTTATGCACTTTTAATTTTGATTTTTGACTTTAATTATTTTTCAAATCTTTTTTATATAAAAATCAAAGATTTTAAATCTAAAATACTGCTTTCTCCATGGATTCAACACGACTCGCTATCTTTACATATTTTTAATTATTTTTAAGAAGTCGGATATTTAAATAGATAAATACGGTATCTTAAGACTTTCTTAATGGCTGAACAACAAAGAAAGAAGAAAGAATTTGGAATAAGAGAACAAATTTCTCTTGTTTCTCTCACAAAATCCTAGCCTCTCATCCAATAGAAGAACAGCTTCCTTTAGATCTCACATGCCTGGAAGCCCACCCAAAGCCTCACTCCCTAAGAGAAATCTCATAGATTTCTTACACTAAAAATTCTGTAGCTCTTTGTCTCACAAAGGACTATTTATATAAAGGACTAAAACATAGAGTTGGAGATTGGAATGAAGTTCAATTCAAAATCTTTTTAAATTGAAACTTCTCCAGACCCTAACCCTATCAAAGAGTGGGTGGCAAGAGGATTGGGCATCTAGGTTTCATATGCACAAACCCTTTGTGCATGGAGAATAAGGGGTGGCAACAAAGGCTAGTCACAAGCTAGGGATGTTGTAGTCCACTTGGACTCTTATGTTCTCATCCTTTTAGTTCTTAATCAAACAATCTTTGATCAAACCCAAACTTATAAGTTGACCTAATCTAATTAGGATCTTAATATCTTGATCAAATCAAAGATTAATTGAGTCCAAGATCTGATTAAATCAGAATCTCATCTTTCTTAGTAATTAGGTCATCTAATAACCTAATCGAGTCAGACCTAATTAAATTCAATTCAATTGGTCTTAATCTAATCCTCATAACTCAATCAAATTAAGTTAATTATTAATTCAATTATTAATTAATTTTTATTTAATTAATTATATTAGATTAATCATCAATCATATTGATAATTGAATCTTTCATGATTCATAATCATTGATTAGCTACTTGATCAAATCGAACTTCTGTATGTGTGATCTTATAGGTTTGAATACTAAACTGGCAGCATAGAAACAAGCTTCCTATACTAATTAAAGTGTTCATCTAGCCATGATACCCAATAATCAGATAGAGTCGAATGTAGCAAAGTAACATCCATAACCTATTAAAACATGGTTACCGTATAATTCATCCTCTTAACCAATAATGCTCAGAAAAGTATCAGAGTTTACTATAAACTCTTGAATAGTAATCCTTATAGTGTTTCAACCTATTCAATCCTGTGACTCTTACAAGGATTATCCTGGCCAAGGTTTTACTAACTTAAAATATATTGAGATATTCTCTTCAATTCTAATTTAGTTGGAGTGGTCAATTTCCATCTTGACTCATACACCGACTTAACAAGTACTTGACTACACCCAAAAACCTTTCATCACTAAATTAAAAATTTAGGTAGTCTAGTACCAAAGTATAATGAGTTGCTTGCAAATCACTATGGTGATTTTAGGTTAGAGAGATACTTATATCCATATCTCCTCGGATAATATTCTTGACAGTAGAGTACTCCAGAATGATCATATTCAGTATAGATCATATCCCATCTGTATACTATATCAATATCAACACACTCTTTGGTTAAGAGGACAATCAATTCATATGGCATACAATGACCTCTACTCAATACAATTATTATTCTTATTAATAATATATCATTTGATTATGAATAAATTTAAAAACCATATGATAAATTATTTTTTTATTGTAATAGAAGTAGTTCGAAGGACTTTCATCATAACAACGGAGTTTGATTAAGAAGATATACAATCTTATGATGAAATATACCAAATAACTTTTATTAATGAATGATTCATATAAATTTATATAAATGATCTCAATCATCTACAAGCCAGATGATTGGATTTGAGATATAATTTTCAACAACTCTCACTTGGACTAAAACCATGATATAGTATTGCATATCCATCTTCAATTTATGTTGCTCAAACGTTTTTACCATAAGGGCTTTAGTGAATGGGTCAGCTAGGTTCTCTTTTTTATCGATGTTCTAAAGGTCAATGTCACCTCATTCCATGACCTATCATACAAGATGGTAGCAATGCAGAATATGCTTTGTACGCTGGTGTGCATTTTACTTTTTTTGCCTAAGCTATGGCTCTAGTACTATCACAATATAGCAAAACTAGATCATCAATGGAGGGTGCCACTCCAAGCTCGTTGATGAACTTTCTCAGCCATACAGTTTTCTTTACAGCATCTGATGCAGCAATATACTTTATCTTGCATACCGAGTCAGCCATGGTGTGTTGCTTGAAACTTTTCCAATAAATCATACAATCTTTTAAGGTAAATATGAAATTCGACATACTTTTGCTATCATCACTGTCTGACTAAAAGCTAGAATTAGTATATCCCATAAATTTCAAGTCAAATTCTTCATAAACTAACCATTGATCCTTAGTATTTCTTAAATACTTAATGATGGTTTAGGCAACCTTTCAATGGTTCTCTTTTGGATCAGATTGGTATCTGAAGACTACTTTTAGTGAGTATGCCATATTTGATCGCATACATGTCATAGCGTACATGATAGAATCCACTATCACATATAGAATCCTACTCATATGCTCTCTCTTTTGAGAAGTTATCGGATAATACTTCTTTGAGAGAGAAATTTCATGGCCGATTGAAAGATAGTCTTTCTTGAAATTCTTCATGCTGAACCACTTCAGCAAAGCATTAATGTACGTGAACTGGAATAACCTAAGCAGCCTCTTAAATCTATCCCGATAGATCTTCATCCCTAGGATGTAGAATGCTTCTTCCAAGTTCATGAAAAACTGTGTTAACAACTATACCTTTATTTCTTATAATACAAAAATATCATTTTCAATTAAAAGAATATCATCCATATACAGATCAAGAAATATAACCACTGAACCATTTATCCACTTATAAATGTAGGATTTTTCTTCATTTTTAACAAAGCCATATGTTCTAATCATCTTATCAAAATGCATGTTTCAACTCCGAGATGCCTATTTCAATCCATAGATAGATCTCTAAAGCTTACATACCTTGACTCATTTGAGGATATGAAATCTTTAGATTGTATCATATATACCTCTTCTTCTAGCACATTATTTAAGAAAGTTGTTTTCACATCTACCTGTCAGATCTCATAGTCTAGATGTGCAGCTATCACAAACATGATTCAAATGAATTTCAACATTGCCATAGAAGAAAATATCTTATTATAGTTAATACCATAATGCTGATGATATCTCTTGACAACCAGATAGACTTTATAGGTCTCCACCTTACCGTCTGCATCTCTAATCCTTTTGAAGATCCACTTATATCCTATGAGTTTTATCCTTTTAAATGGATCAACTAATGTCCATACATTGTTGACCTTCATGGACTCTATTTTGGATCTCATGGCTTTAAGCCATTTCTTAGAATCAAACCTATGCATTGCATCCATATAGATAATCGGATCCTCATCGTTCTCATCGAGCTCAATAGGATCACCATCCTGAATCAAAAAATCATAATATCTATTCGGCTAACATGGCACCCTATCGAATCATCTTAAGGATGGCTCTGTACTGAGTTTCAGGTTTAATCTCATCAAATTTGATTTAGGTTTATCCACTATTGTCGGATCTTTTATCTATTGAACTTCCTCAAGTTCAACCTTAGAAGCACTAATTCCTTCCTCAAGAAACTTCTTTTCCAAAAAGGTTGCTCTATTGCTGATGAACAACTTCTATTCTTCAGCATGATAGAAGTAATATCCTTTTATCTCTTTTAGATATCCAATAAATAGACATCTGTCAGACCTTGGTCCAAGCTTGTATATTTTCAAATGCTTGACATAAGCTGAACAACCCTAGATCCTAATGTATGAGAGTACCGACTTACATCCTGTCCATATCTCATATGGTGTCTTACTTACGGACTTACTCGAAACTCTATTTAGCAAGTAACAAGCCGACTCTAATGCATATCCCTAAAAGGAGATTGGCTGGATCATAAAGTCCATTATGAATCGAACCATATCGAATAAAGTTTGATTCCTCTTTTCAAATGCACCATTGAGTTGTGGTGTACTAGGAAGACTCCATTGGGAGAGAATTCCATTCTCTTCTAGATATATCAAAAACTCACTAATAAGATATTTACCTCCTCAATTTGATTGAAAAATTTTAATACTTTTATTAGTTTGTTTCTCTACTTCAGTACAGAATCATTTGAACATTTCAAATGTCTCAGATTTATGCTTTATAAGATAGATATATCCATACCTTGATAGTTCATCTATAAATATAATGAAATAATTATATCCATCTCTAGCATTTGTATTCATAGGACCACATACTTTAGTATGTATGAGTCCTAGAAGCTCATTGGCTTACTCATCTTTTCCAGTTTAAGATGACTTGGTCATCTTTCTAAGTAAATAGGACTCACAGGTTGGCAGTGATTCATAATTACTAACTTCGAGGATACCCTCTTGTGCTAACCTATTTATCCTATTCTTGTTAATATGACTTAGCCTATAGTGCCAAAAATAGATATCTATGACATCATTTATTCTAGGGCATTTGCTAGATGTGTACACTATCTATTATGCTATGATAATATGTAAATACCATTGTTCATTTATCCATGCATCACAGTAATATCATTCATAATGATATCATAATAATCTTTCTTTATTGAAAATTCAAAACCATTCATGGCCAATTGGCCTACAGAAATAACATTAATAAGAAACTAGGACCAAATTGACAATCACTAAGAATAACAATATTTGATTTGAATACAAACTTGATGATTTCTATGGCTAGAATTAGAACTGATCTTCCATCTCCAACATTCAAGAATCTCTCGCTGTCTCCAAATCTCCTACTGACTTGAAGTCCCTACAATGAATTGCATATATTAATAGGACTACCAATATCCAATACCTAGGTAGTAGAATCATAAATAGAAAAATTATAAGATGTTATCATATAAGTATCTTATCCAGCAATAGCTTACTTCTTTCTCTTATTCGGCCTATTTGGGTCTAATGAGGCAATGTACAGGGGATAGTTCCTCTTTCAGTGCCCATGCTTCTTATAGTAGAAGCATTCTGCCTGACTCTAGTCAGACTTGAACTTCTTGGTCTGACCTAGCTTAGATGTCATAGTACTTTCTTGCACCTTCTTCTTCTTCTTCTTATTCTTCTTTTCTTTCTTAAAAAGTTAATAACTAGAAGAAGTTCCTCCCACTAAATTTACCATCTTCTTCTAGAGCTGGTGATTCTTCTCAAAAGTCTGCAGCAATCCCAACAAATCATGGTAGTTCACCACAGGCTTCGTCAATCTATAATGATTGAGGAAAGGGAGATAAGACTTGGACAATGAATTCAGTGTCACATCCTTTCTAGGCTACTCTTGCAAAAAAAATCCAAACTTACTCAAGCGCTCGATCATCTCGATCATGTATAGTACATGGTCTATGACTAACGCCTCCTCCTTCATCCTAGCATTAAAGATGGCACAACTAGTCTTGTGCCTCTCAACATCATTTGGAGTGTCAAAGGATTCTTGCAATACTTGCAACATATTCTTAGGCTGAGCATCCTCAAACTTGCGGCTGAATTCATCACTCATAGATGCCTATATGATGCAATGAATAGTGATGTGGTCATTGAGCCACTTCTGATAAGTATCTCTTATCGTACCATGTGTGTTCGATATGGGCTCCTCAGGTGTCAGATTCATTATCATATAAAAGATCAGCTCGTGCTCTAAGACAATCTTAAGCTTTCGATACCAGCTATCAAAATTAGGTTGTGATAACTTTTTATTATCTAATAATGACCTTAGAGATAAAGAGTTGGCCATATCTAAAAGAAAAATAAGAGTCTTATTAGTATATGAATCATTTAATCCTAAAGATATAGACTTTAGTTTAAAGATTCTCTCATTATTTTATATGAATTGGTAGGCTCTACCTCCAATTCAAGGAATTACATTAATTCTTTAGTGGGTACTAGAATCCACACCAATTACACACAAGCCCGATTTTGGTCGGCCTACCCATGTGCATCAGTAGATAGGTTCTCAATCAATTATTTCTCTAAATAACTTCTAGTATTAGATTTTGCCCTAGGAGCCCTTTCAGTTAGCTTTGATCTTCTCTATAAGGTCTAATTAGGTCCAACCATTAATATGATCAACTGAGACCATCTAACAAATAAATGATTAGGTCCAACTTGGGCCGACCAACCTAACCATCCATCGGAGAGAGCAACTGAGTTATCATATTATGAATAATAATTTCAATAGTAAATGAGCATCAAATCTTTGGACCTCCAATGATCATCAAACTAATGGACCTATTATCATCTAACTTAATGGGAGCCTATGATCTTGTTATCCCCATAATAATTTTATTTTATGAATCTAATAATTTAAAAAATTTATTAATTATTTAGAAGAATAGAGAGAAGATCAACCATAGTCAATAATTCTCTCACTGACTTCACCAAGTCATAAAAAGGACTTGTAACTAAACCATTTGATAGTCACCTAAATCAGTCACACTGATTAACCTTAGTGATATGGGTCAACTCAAATTTATTAAGTGATCTAATCAAAATATAATCTACCAAGATGGCCAGATAAATGAGATCAGTGGAAGGAATATACCATTAACTCATCAAAGACTCATCAGTACGAATAGCTTCCAATTAAAAATCATCAATCTAGACTACCAAACTTACCTTAAACACCATCCAATTAATTAGTTTCGATTTGATCCATCTAATAATTTGGGCTCGACCACTGAGCCACAATCAAGATTCAATTAGTAGAAACATGAATTTGATCAACAACAACTATTGAGAATTGATCAAGAAGAATTGATCTAATCTAAATTAACTATTAATTAGATTTGATCAATTACTTAATCTATCATCTATATGATTTTTACACCTAGTTCTAACCCAGTTAATAAATCCTGATCAATGCTAATCCCATGAACCCAAGGTTTATGAACATGGCTTTTAGATCTTTGATTCTTCAATTTAGATCTCTTGGTTTCATAGCTTAATTCTTAATTAAGTTTATGAACATTGAAACAATTTTAATTTATAAAATAATTTTACATAAATTTTATTCAAAAATATTCTGCTCTGCAAATAGAGTCGACCCCTTCCTGATAGGAGTTGACTCCTCACTTCTATAACAAAATAGAGTAACAAAAAAAATTTTCATCTATAGTAAATGGGTTGACCCCTAGAGACTAAGGTCAACTCGAGCAAGAAAAAGGGTTGACCCCTCTAGGCATGCCAGCAACTATTATAAAGTTTTAGACTTCCTAATTTTTGCATAATATTCAATAAAATCAATCATAAATTAATTTTAAATCTCATCTAAATATATTTATGATTCCATATTTTATTCTTAATGATTAGATTTATCTTTTCATGCAACTCTTTGTATCAAATACAAACAATTCTAGAATTTCACAAATTAGAATTTTGCAAAAAAGTAAGTTTTGATTCTTTCATATTTTTTTTCTTGAAAAATCATGGTGGCACCCCTACATGCCATAAGAGAATCCTATCGAATAGGATGAGAGGACCTTTAAACCCTACTCCCTCTTATGATCTAATGGCTAGCTTGGTGATTTATTCAATCCAAATACTAGGTTACAAGGAAATAAACTAATCTAATCATGTTCAGATCTAATTAAAAATTTTACATATCATCTATGTTAGATGCTAAGCATCTCATGCATCAAAAATTTAGATTTTAATAACTATGCATGTATATCATATCATACGAGAAATTAGACATTCTGATATCACTATTGGATAAGCATAGGGATTTCATGCATGATTTTTAAATTTTTTTTAAAAATAAAATAGTAGAAGATTTTAAATTAAATCTTAATTTTAATCTAAATATGCATTAGATCTAATCTATAAACATCCTAGGACCTACAATATAATATCTATTAGAAATAGTGTAGGATTCTAGGCATACTTTTCAAAACTTTTTGGATACAATACAGTGAAAGTATTAGATTAATCTAATATTAACCTATGCATACAATGATCTAATCATAAACCCTACAAATAGACCTAGACATGCTTATATGTAATAGAAAAATTGAATGCACAAGATTAGTAATCATATCTACTAATCTACTCATGTTCAGAACAAGATACTTGAGCACGGATAGTTAAACTCCATAATTTGTAAATGCTGAAAAGTAGCTCCTCGTATCGTGATGCAACTGCATAGTTATCCGACCTCTACGAACGGTCCACATAGAGCTCCTAGTCTTGATCAACACCACCAGTATTAGCTCCTTGTTGGAGCCTTTGATGGCCAATCTTGGTCAATCCGATTGACCACCATTTCTCGATCTCTTGGATACTTAGAAGATCAAAAAATCTAAGTTGAAGGATGACGAGGTGGCGTAAAAAGTTTTATGGTGATCGGGCACTCATAGCGCTTAATCTCTCCACCCGAACCCTAGGTCTAAACCTTAGGGCTTCACACACTCGAAAACTCTGATGCCCAAAAATGCTGAAATCTAGAGTCTGTAGATTTTTTTGACACTCAAAATGCAAACCCAAGAGACCCCATGCCTAGCACTCAGTATTCCCCCATGAAACTCTTTCACAAAAAAATCACATGCACTTTTGAACCATTCAAAAGTTGCGTGAGATAGGAAGATAAAAAGGAAGTGGCATAGCCCTACTCTCTTGAATTTTTCTACCTAGAAAAAAAGTTCACCCTCTCTCTAAACTTCTCTCTCACAAAGGCTCTCCCCTCCTCATGCACGCATAAAAAAATTCCATTTAAAATGGGCATCCATCAGAGGGAATAGCACGTGGAGTAGATAGGGTTTGGAGGTTGAACTTGTTTCAACCTCCGATTCAAATTCAAATTCAAAATGAAATTCTATCCACTTCCAATGCCAACATCAAATGAAAAACTTGTAGGAGGACCTTCCATTTGTGCACCCTTACTCTAAACAATTCAGAATATTGGGCCATAAAAACAAAATGGCATGGGGAGTGGATAAGGAAGGAAGTTAGAGGGCTAAAAAATCACTTTGAATTTGAAATTCAAGTGTACCTAAACTAATCCAATGCTTGGACCAGGTCAATGGGAGATAAGAGAGGGCACCAAATCCTGATTTTAGCATGGAGAAAGCACACACAAATGTCAAAGAGGCGTGGAGAATGGCATGGGTCAAAAACAAGGCATAGGGAGAAATTTAAAATTCAAATTGAATTTGTTCAAATTGGTTTCATCCAAGTCAATTTGTCCAAATTCAATTAGACTAGAATACACCTAACTAAATTAGGCTTAATTCAATCTAATTAAAATCTAATTAAATTAGAAATTAATTGAGTCCAACCTTTGATCAAATCAGGGTCCAATCTTTCATAGTGATTAGATCATCTCGTAACCTAATCGGATCAAATTCAATCAGATTTGATTGATGTCTCATGGCTCAATCAAATTAAGCTAAAAAGTAATCTAATTATTAATTAATTCTCTAATAATATTAGAGTTTCAGTCCAATGAAACTCGAGAAGGTAAAGTCTCAATCCAGTGGAACTCCTGGTCATAGAGTCTCAGTACAGTAGGATCTTGATCATAGAGTTCTAAACTATTGAGACTCTTGATTAGCGGATAAGTGAAAAAAATATACTAATAAAAGTATTAAATTATAAAATAAATTAATTTATTTCTTTAAAAATTGATATTTTTATTAATTTTATGTAGGAAAGAAGGCGACCAATGTGAAGATCTTATTTTTCTGGTTCAGATGAAATAAATTTCAAGCAAAATGGACTTCAAACAAATCCAAAATTGAATTTCAAAAAACAAAAATGGTTCGGTTCAAACCAGTTCAGAAAATTGGCTCAGCAGATAGCTCGGCTCGATCGCTGATCGACCCGCCGATGCAACGTTAACGTCAGGATGATGTCAGCATTTTTTGTGATGCATGGTGGACCATCTGGAGGGCAATTTAGAAATTTCACATGAAGAAGCGCGCTCTGATTGGCTGAAGAACGCGGTGGTCCATGCAACACCGAGCTCACGCATGGTCTATGGAGGGTAATTTGAGAATTTTTTCTGATCCAACGGACGCCTTTCACTAAAATTTGATCGAACGGTCGAAAAGAAAGCGTTGATGAATGGCATCCATAGCTCCTGGTCGAGATCCAACGGTTGAGATTCATCTCGACATTAAACTAAAGATTAGAAGCCTTCTTTCTGCACGATCGGACGGCCCAGATTCAATCCAACGATTGATCCAATGGCTCGCATGAAATTTGACTTCATCTAGGTTATTTTAAGGGATTTTTAAGTGATTTTTGAACCATTTGATCAACATCCAATGATCAGAATTACCCAGATCCTAATTTGAGTTATTTTAGGAGTCTTAAACCTAATTTCTAAAGGATTTTGAAGGGAAATCAATCTCTTGATCTATAAAAAACCTGTTGTTGCCATGAAAAAAATCAGAGAGAGAGGGAGAGAAGAAAGAAGTCATAGAGTCAGAGAAAAAGGAGGAAAAAGAAAAAGAGAGAAAAAGAGAAAAAGAGAGAAAAAAAAAAGAAAAAGAGAAAGAGAAGAGAGTCATAAGAGAAAAGAAAAGAATTTTTCTTCGATAATCAAGACATCGATCAAGGAGCCTCTTCTTCTTCACCAAGTTCTCCACATCAAGAGCAACGGATAATCAATTTCAGCAATCAAATGATCTAATTTCTCTATATTTTTTTATTTTATTTACTATTTTTGAACTTGTTATCATAAACTAAATTTTTTTTTACTAAGACTAAGGTGTAGCCACTCTTTTGATGCAATATTTAGTATAATTATTTTTAAATTTTATTCATGAGGAGTATATAAATCTGATCTTAATACTTTTAGATTACTAACCATCTTCTAATTGATCTAATGAACATAGATGTTATGGACTAAGTACATCTATGTTAATGCTTCTTGATTATATACCTTGTATTATGAATCAAATTAGAATTCATATGCATGCAAGAATTTTAGTGCACTTTGGACGCAGCATATTTTAATTAGAGGATTTCACAAAACCTAATGCATTAATATTTATTTAAATTACACCTGGATCAAAGAATAATTAATAAATATTAATAGTTTTGCTATGCCTAGACCAAAGGATAGTGAATAAATTAGGAGATTCTACTGTCACATGAAATAAAATTAATCTAAAAATCTAAATATTGTATTGACTGAGTTGGTGAACCGATTGCCTTAGTAATCCATTACTCTTGAGTTTAAAATCCTAATAATTTACACTCTCTCTATTTTCTTAAAAAATTTTAATTATTTCTTTATTTTATTCTTTAATTTCTTATTCTCATAAATCGATCTTCTAAATAAAGCATAGAAAAGAGCTTTTTAGTACTTATTTTCCAATCCTCTAGGGACAATACTCTACTCATTCACTTTATTTCTTGATTGATTGGTGCACTTGCCATAGCTATAAATTAGCATGCATCAAGTTTTTGGCATCGTTGCCGGGGATTGTGTCTAAAATAATATTAAAATTTTGATCCTAGCTTTACTTTAGAAATTTATTTTTAATTTTTTTTATTATTTAAAAAAAATTCAATGCATGACACATACTGGACATAGTAACTTACTACCTTTAGATCCAAAAATTGAAAGGACCATTAGAACACTACAACAAGATAGAAACATGGCAGCTGAAGATCCTAACGACTTCAATCTAGGATTGGATATGGTGACTGAAGGATAGCATGAAGCTATTCGATCAGTACATCATCCATTAAATGATTATATCACACCATCTGTAGCCGATGCAGCTTCGAGCATCAGAAGACCACCTGTACGAGCAAATAACTTCGAAATAAAATCGACAATGATCCAGATGATTCAATCAACTGTCCAATTCAGTGGATATATGTATGATGATCCGAATGCTCATATTTCTAATTTTCTTGAACTTTGCGATACTTTTAAAATTAATGGGGTGTCGGATGATGCTATTAGATTAAGGTTATTTCCTTTCTCTTTATGGGATAAAGCTAAGAGTTGGCTTCATTCTCTTCGTGCTGGTTCTATCACAACTTAGGATGTCCTAGTCCAAAAATTCTTAGCCAAGTACTTTCCATCTTCCAAGACTGCCAAGATGTGCAACGATATCACTTCCTTTATGCAGATGGACATGGAGACACTATATGAGGCTTGGGAGCATTTCAAGGAATTACTAAGGAGATGTCCACATCATCAACTACCCATATAGCTTCAGGTACAAACTTTCTATAATGGTTTATCTCCTACTAATCGTTCTATGATTGATGCAGCAGCATGAGGAATCATTAATCGAAAAATGGAGGAAGAAGCTTTCGATCTGATCGATGAGATGGCATCAAATAGCTATCAATGGCAGACAGAACGTATGATGCCAAAAAAATTAGTAGCTATGCAGGGAGTAGATTGCATGCCAACCTTACTAGCTAAAATTGCAGCCCTTAGAGCCAAAGTCAACAACTTAAAGGCTATGCATGTTCAGAGCATTACTTGTAACCTATGTGGTGCAGGACATGATACGAGCAATTACCAAACAGGTAATTCTTTTACTAAAACAACTGATACAGCTAATTATATTCATAATTTTTTCAGATCGCAATAAAATAATCCTTACTCCAACACATACAATCAAGGGTGGAGGCAGCACCCAAATTTCTCATAAAGCAATCAAAATGCAGCACAACAGCCACCCCCGAGATTCCAAGTACCTAAAAAGAAGTCCAACATGGAAGAGCTGATGGTCAAATTTATGCAAAACCAAGAAGCAACTATAAAAAATTTGGAAGCCAAACTTAGACAAGACCAAACAGCAGCAATTCAAAACTTGGAGATGCAAATAGGTCAAATGGCTAAAATAATCTCTGAAAGACCTTAGGGATCCTTGCCCAACAACACGGAGATCAATCCAAGGGAGCAAGTCAATGCTATCATCCTAAAAAGTGGTACAAAGTTGGAGGAGCCACATCAGAAGAAAGAGACTGAAGAGCCAACTACAAATAAGGAACCATCAACTAAAATTCGTCAGTCACCAAAATAACCAGCAGATGGATGGTCTCCAGGTATACGGTTTGCTGATCCAAATGTGAAGCCCTACGTGCCACCACTATCATTTCTAGAGAGACAAATACAGCATCCAGATAAGGAATTTTCTAACTTTTTCAAAATTTTAAAGAATTTACATATTAATATTCCTTTTGTAGATGCTATTACTCAAATGCCCAGGTATGCCAAGTTTCTCAAAGAAATCCTAACAAATAAGAAAAAGCTGAAGGAGCATGAGAGAATAAATTTGAATGAAGAATGCTCAGCAATACTTCAAAATAAATTACCACAGAAGTTAAAAGATCCAGGGAGTTTTACTATCCCCTGCATTATTGGTGATTGTAGTTTTGATAAAGTTTTATGTGATTTAGGAGCAAGCATTAATCTCATGCCTTTTTCTATTTTCAGAAAGCTGGGTCTAGGAGAACCAAAGCCTACCACTATTACTCTTCAATTAGCCGACAGAATCCATTAAATATCCAAGAGGTATAGTGGAGGATGTCTTGGTAAAGGTAAACAAGTTTATTTTCTCTGTTGATTTTATTGTTCTTGATATGAAAGAAGATTATGATGTACCCCTTATTTTAGGGAGACCCTTTTTAGCTACTGGAGGAGCTTTAATAGATGTTCAACAAGAAAAATTAATTCTTAGAGTCCAAGACGAACAAGTTACTTTTAATGTTTTCAAAGATACTAAACATCCTAATGACAATCAAACTTATTTTCTAATTGATATTATTGATAATTCAGCATATGAAAATTCTGTAGAAAATAGGTTTGAGACTATAAAAGCTAGCAATGTCAAATTGAAAGAGAACTCGACCAAACATGAAAGTATTCCAATTGAAGTGGCACCAGATTGATCCACTTTAGAACTCAAAGAAAGTCAAGCTGAAGACTATAAATCAGAACTACTAGATAGGTTGTTTCTTTTCTTTTTAGTTTTGATCATTTTTCTTTTCTTTTATTTTTCAGTAATTTGTTGTTGCTCTTTTACTGCTCTGGTGTGTATTTTCAATTTTGCAGAAAAAATCAATGAGAGCTCAAGCAAAATTTCAAAGCTCCAAAGAACCAGACTGAACCAAATCAGGTGTATTCCTTCCTATCCTTTATTGCACCCTTTATTTTTCTTTCTCCTTTAAGACAATGTAGAATAAGTTAAAAAAAAAAAAAAGCATCATGTGTCAAGAAGAAAATCTTGAGCAAGATAAACTGGACAAGTGATAAAAGATAGAATTATTTGCTAATGAATGTAATGAGTTAAAGAAGTAGATTAGTTGGTCAACTTTTAGCAGCCTACTTAGGTCATTAAAAGACTATTAGCACTTCTTTATTGCACATGCACACTAACAAGGCAAAGTAGGTATTGATTATAAGGCCAACTGAGGATTCAATTATCACTAAAAATTGATAATTAATATACATTCTAATCAAAAAAACTTGAATTTAAGGAAAGAGCTACCTGCCTAAAAATAAAGTGCAAAAGATAGAGTATATGTGGATTGCCCAAAGCCTAGTAACTGGGTCTCTGCACCTAGGTCAAGTGTGAAAATTCACGTAAAACGGTGAAGGGAAAGGCCAGGATGCTCAGCACAGCAAAAAAAAAAAAAAAAAAAAGGGAAGGCAGTGTGAAAGCTACCTTAATTCATGAGTATAAAATTGAGAATGTATAGAAAATTGAACCAAAATAGGTGATAAGAGAGGATACTTTTGTTCTTTTAATTTAATACTGAAATGCTAAAGTTAGTCATCACGAACACAAGTGCTATAGATCTTTGATGTACTCTAAGAAAGTTTTTAATTGTATTGACTGAAAAATTTGCTTCTGAAGCTCAATGCTTAGTTAGCAGTATTTTCTAAATTTTTTGACCTTTAATCTTAGATTTTATCTTTATGATGGATAATCTTATTGAAACATGGTATTAAATAAAATATTGCTAAGAGACTAGTAATGACCAAGTTGGGGGGTGTGATAAGTGATAAAAATATACTAATAAAAGTATTAAATTATAAAATAAATTAATCTATTTCTTTAGAAATTAATATTTTTATTAATCTTATATAGGAAAGAAGGCCACCAATATGAAGATCTTATTTTTCTGATTTAGATGAAATAAATTTCAGACAAAACGGACTTCAAACGAGCCCAGAATTAAATTTCAAAAAAAAAAGAAAAAATTAGTTCGGTTCAAATCGGTTTAGAAAATCGGCTCAGTAGACCACCTAGCTCGACCGTAGATCGACCCACCGATGCAATGTTGATGTCAGGATGATGTCAGCATTTTTTGCGACGCACGGTGGACCATCTGGAGGGCAATTTGGGAATTTCACATGAAGAAGCATGCTCTGATTGGCTGAAGAACGTGGCGGTCCATGCAACATCGAGCTCGCGCATGATCTACGGAGGGCAATTTGGAAATTTTTTCTGATCCAATGGGCGCCTTTCACTAAAATTTAATCGGACGGTCGAAAAGAAAGCACTGATGAACGGCATCCGCAGCTCCCGATCGAGATCCAACAGCTGAGATTCATCTCGATGTTAAACTAAAGATCAGAAGCCTTCTTTCTGCATGATTGGATGGCCCAGATTCAATCCAACGATTGATCCAATGGCTGGCATGAAATCCAACTTGATCTGGGTTATTTTAAGAGGTTTTTAAGTGATTTTTGGACCGTTTGATCAACATCCAACGATCAGAATTACCCAGATCCTAATTTGAGTTGTTTTAAGAGTTTTAAACCTAATTTCTAAAGGATTTTGAGAGAAAATCAATCTCTTGATCTATAAAAAACCTATTATTGCCGTGAAAAAAATCAGAGAGAGAGGGAGAGAAGAAAGAAGTCGTAGAGTCAGAGAAAAAGGAGAAAAAGAGAGAAAAAAAAAGAGAAAAAAAAAAAGAAAAAGAGAAAGAGAAGAGAGTCAGAAGAGAAAAGAAAAGAGTTTTTTTTCGATAATCAAGACATCGATCAAGGAGCCTCTTCTTCTTCACCAAATTCTCCACATCAAGAGCAACGAATAATCAATTTCGGCAATCAAACAGTCTAATTTCTCTATACTTTTTATTTTATTTGCTATTTTTGAACTTGTTATCATGAACTAAATTTTTTTTACTAAGGCTAAGGTGTAGCCACTCTTTTGATGCAATATTCAGTATGATTTATTTTTAAATTTTATTCATGAGGAGTATATAAATCTGATCTTAATGCTTTTAGATTACTGACCATCTTCTAATTGATCTGATGAACATAGACGTTATGGACCAAGTACATCTATATTAATGCTTCTTGATTATATACCTTGTATTATAAATCAAATTAGAATTCATATGCATGCGAAAATTTAAGTGCGCTTTGGACGCAGCATATTTTAATTAGAGAGTTTCACAAAATTTAATGCATTAATATTTATTTAAATTACACCTGGATCAAAGGATAATTAATAAATATTAATAGTTTTGCTATACCTGGACCAAAGGATAGTGAATAAATTAGGAGACTCCACTGTCACTTGAAATAAAATTAATCTAAAAATCTGAATATTGTATTGACTAAGTTGGTGAACCGATTGCCTTAGTAATCCATTACTCTTGAGTTTAAAACCCTAATAATTTACACTTTTTCTATTTTCTTAAAAATTTTTAATTATTTTTTTTATTTTATTCTTTAATTTTTTATTCTCATAAATTGATCTTCTAAATAAAGCATAGGAAAGAGCTTTTCAGTACTTATTTTTCAATCCTCTAGGGATGATACTCTACTCATTCACTTTATTACTTAATCGACTGGTGCACTTGCCATAGCTATAAATTAGCATGCATCATTAGCCATCAGATCAAGTAGGAACTCCTATTGTGTATGACTCCATAGGTTCGAATTTTAAGGTGGTAGCACATAAATCAATTTCTATATCAATCGATGTGATCATCTAGCAATGGTACCCAACGTCCGAATAGATCGAATAGTCGTAATGCAACATCTATGAATTGTGACATATGATTATCATATAATTCATCCCCTCGACCTCAATGCTTAAAAGATAATCTAGGATTTAACTACTAATCTTGAAAATCATCTATATTGTATTTTAAATTTTAATATCCATTAATAGACTATCACGGTCGAGGTTTTGCTAAATTAAAATACGGTGATGCATTTACTCCAATACTTGAAGAGGTCAATCCCATCTTGACTCATGTACTGACTAAATAAGTACTTGACTACATCCAATAACCTTCCATCATTAAATAAAAAATTTAGATAATTCGATAATAATGTATAATGAGTTGCTTGGAAGTCACCATGGTGATCTCAACTCTAAGAGATACTTATAACCATATCCTTCGCAAGCAACTCTTGATAGTAAAGAGCTCCATAGTTAGATCACGTTTAGTGAAATATACCCCTATACTTCACCTGCATGCCATACCAATATCTCCATACTCCTTGGTTAAAAGAACAATCAATGCATATGGCACGCAACAACCTATACTCGATAAACATTGTCATCTTGAATAACAACGTATCATTTGATCGCGAACAGATTTAAGAACTAAACAACAAATCCTTTTTTGTCGAGTCTAAATAATTCTAAGAACTTCATCATAAAAGAATTTATTAAAAAAAGATGTACAAAATGATGAAATATCAAAATAATAATTTTATTTATTAATAATTCAAGTATATTTTACAATCAGCTCAACCATCTACAACCTAGATGATTAACTTTAGAATATAATTTTCAATAATATCATGCATGTAAAATCTAAAATATAAAATATATGAAATCAAATCTCATACTTAAGCAAAAGATCGTAGCTTTTGTAGATTTTTGTTTATTGCTTCAGCCACGCACATGAACAGCATCTAAGAGTATCCACGTGAAGCCCAATCGATCAGCTCCCAGAGTGTGAATTCCTTACGAAGGCTATCTTAATGGCTGAACAATAAAGAAAATAGAAAGGATTTGGAATAAGAGAACAACTTTCTCTTATTTCTCTCACAAAATCCTAGCCTCTCATCCAATAAAGGAATAGCTTTCTCTAGATCTCACATGCCTGGAAGCCCACCCCAAAGCCTCATGCCCTAAGAGAAATCTCTCAAATTTTTCATGCCAAAAACTCTCTAAAAATTCTATAGCTCTTTGTCTCATAAAGGGCTATTTATATAGAGGGCTAAAATATAGAGTTGGAGATTGGAATGAAGTTCAATTCAAAATCTTTTTAAATTGAAACTTCTCCAAACCATAACTCTATCAGAGAGTGGATAGCAAGGGGGCTGAGCATCTAGGTTTCACATGCACAAACCCTTTATGTATGGAGAATAAGGGGCGGCAACAAGGGCTAGGTGCAAGGGATGGTGCAGTCCATTTGGACTCTAATGTTCTCATTCTTTTGGTTCTTAATCAAACAACCTTTGATCAGACCCAAACTTATGAGTTGATCTAATCTAATTAGGCTCTTAATCTCTTGATCAAATCAAGGATTAATTGAGTCCAAATCAAAATCTCATCTTTCTTAGTAATTAGGTCATCTAATAATCTAATCAGATCTGACTTAATTGAATCTAATTCAATTAGTCTTGATCTAATCCCCATAACTCAATCAAAATAATCATTTAATAATTTAATTATTAATTATTTTTTTAATTAATTATATTCGGTTAATCATCAATCATATTGATATTTGAACCTTTCAATGATTCATAATCATTTATCAGCTACTTGATTGGATTGAAACTTCTATATGTGTAACTCCATAGGTTCGAACACTAAGCCGGCAGCATAGAAATAAGCTTCTTGTACCAATCGAAGTGACCATCTAGCTATGGTACCTAATGATCGGATAAAGTTGAATATAGTGAAGCAACATCCATAACCTACTGGAACATGGTTACCGTATTGTTATCCCCTTAATCAAAATGCTTAGAAAAATATCAGAGTTTACTGTTAAATTGTAAATAGTAATTCTTATAGTATTTCAACCTACTCAATCCCGTGACTCTCATAAGGATTATCCCGATCAAGGTTTTACTAAATTAAAACATATTAAGATATTCTCTTTAATTTTACTTGGAGTGATCAATTTTTATCTTGACTCATGCATCGACTTAACAAGTATTTGACTGCATCTAGAAACCTTTTATTACTAAATTAAAAATTCAAGTAATCTGGTACCAAAGTATAGTGAGTTATTTGCAACTCACCATGGTGATTGCGGGTTGGAAGGACACTTATACCTATATTCTCTCGGATAATACTCTTGATAGTAGAGTGCTTCGAAATAGTCAAATTTAGTGCAAATCATATTCCACCTATATGCCATACCAATGTCAACACACTTTTTGGTTAAGAGGATAACCAATCCATATGGCATACAATGATCTCTACTCAACATAATTATTATCCTTATTAATAATATATCATTTGATCGCAAACAAGTTTAAGAACCATATGATAAATCCTTCTTTATCATAATAGAAGTAGTTTTAAGAACTTTTATCATAACAATTAAGTTCGATTAAGAAGATATACAATCTTATGATGAAATATACTAAATATTTTTTATTAATAAATAATTTATATATATTTACATAAATGATCTCAGTCATCTATAAGCTAGATAATTGGATTTGGGACATGATTCCCAACAACATGTCTCTTGTAGGACCAAGAGAACTGATCTGATATACTTTCTTCATCCAACCTAATTCTAGTTCATACTCAAGAGTAGGAGGCATATGATATGGGGAGAAAATCCTATCTCGATTGGTGCCGACATATTAGGTGCCTTAGTTAAGCCGACCTTTGGACCTGACCGACCCAAAGTATCCATGAGACCAACCCAAGCTAACATTTCGGGAAGGTTTTATACTTGATGTTGTTGCCAATTGGAAAATTCCCAGAATCCACGTGATAGCCTGCCATGAGCAGATAAGATAGAAGATAATTTTGTATCTCTCTAGATAAGATAGAAAATAATGTGTATTTACCTAATAAGACAAGGGTAACAATCGATTCTCCTTTCTCCTCATGGCTCTTCTACCCTCACCTATAAATAGAGGGCTAAAAGGGATCCTCAAGGTATGCAATCACTCCTCGTCCAATACTCACTCCTACCCTTCTATTTTTCTAGTTTTTTGACTTGAGCATTGGAGGATCTTCATTAGAGTCAACTCTGATCAGGGTCTTGTTTTGCAGGTCAAGCCATCGCCATTCAGTGCTAGCCACATTTCTTCTCCATCCGATCTAGCCACCACTAGAAGACCAGCGACAATAGATCAAGTTATGCTAAATAGAAGCACTTGTTGTCCAATGTGATTCTCTCCAAAGCTTTACTTATATTGCTTTGGGTATATTTTGCTAAATATTTAGAATTTTTGAGCTATATGCTTTTAGATTTATCACTTTGTTACTAAATATATTAGAAATTTTGATCAATCACATCAGTTTATTATGTTCAAATTTAAATAGCCTTTTTTGATGTTCTGAATATAATGTATTTTTCCATTGTATTTAGAGTATATCAGCAAATCCTTATAAGATGATGGAATGCTAGTGACAGTGGAACTAAGAAGTTTAATATTCATATGGAGAGCATTCACAGTAGGAGTACTACTCTATTCGACTACATGGGTCACCATATATACGTGGTCCAACTTATCCAGCTATCTTCAACTCTCTTCTTCATTGGTCTTCAATGCAGTAATTGTAGGTGGTGTGGTGCTCCCAAGCCTTAGGTGGCCACGAGCGGAAACATGAGTGTACATGAACTCGGTGAGTGCTTTCATGTATTGGATTAGTCAGAGAGTTTTTTTGTCGGGCCTAATGGCTATGTATAAATACATAGGTTGTATTAGGATTTTATTATACTATGGAATATAGATCTTTTCTCCCTTAATTCTCTCTTCTTCTTTTCTCTCCAGTGTAGTTGCCCTAGGTTCTTGAAAAAGCCCTAAAGAGAGAAAACACCTCCCTCAAGCCCAAGGAGTGAGATGCCCCAGCATAGATTTAGGTGTTGGATCTATGGTTTGCTGCCCATAGAGAATGTCATAGGTTCCTTCAGGTTCATGCTAAAGATCAGAAACTTCCGTAATATGGTATCAGGGCTTGTGATGTCAAGAATGATTGGCGTTCGAGCAATATCATGGGTCTATAATTTAGTATTAGAGTTAGGTGATGCCTGGGACATTGTGGATGGCAATTGATATCAGAGCTAGATTGAGCATGGAGGAAGAAGATCGATTTTCAATAGAGATCAGCAGTGAGATTCAGATCTAAAGGCTTTCTCTAGGCTTCGTAAGGAAGGAAGAGATCACAGGGCTGCTGTCCACCATCTCTAGTTAAGATATTTCTTAGATTTGTCTATTTAGGGTTATTTGATTCGGATTGATCATAGAGAATAGCGGGTTGAAGGTAGGATTAGAGAAGTTTGATGAAAAAAAAAGTTTCACGATGTGGATGGTAAGGATGGAGGATCTGCTAGTTCAAATGAGGTTGAATTCGGCCTTGGAAGATAAACCGAAGAAGATCACAGATAAGGAGCGGGTGTCCTTGGAGAAAAGAGTATGTGCCATGATTAGGGCTTGTTTGATGGATGAGATTTTGTATGGTGTATTGGAGAAGAGAACATCCAAGAGATTATGGTCAAGATTGTAGTAGTTATACATAGAGAAGAACATGTGCAATAAATTGATGCTGAAGAAGCAACTGTATAGCCTTCAAATGTAGGAGGGCAAGGATGTTGTGGGGCATATTCAGCGGTTCGACCGGATGAGCATGGACTTGCTCAATATAGGGGTAGATTTAGAAGAGAAGGATAAGAGTCTATTATTGCTGTGTTCACTATTCGGGAGTTTTGATCCGTTGGTGACAACTTTGCTATATTAGTAAGAAGACATTGGTGTACGAGGAGATCATATCAGTGCTCAGGTCCAACGAACAGCGAAAATAGATGACGAAGAGGGAGGTCTTTTAGGAGAGTCTTGTGATTTCAGAAAAGCACAAAAAAGGAAAGAAGAAGAATGAATAGAGAGGTAGTAAGGGGTCCAAGAGATGCTTCATGTATGGAGAAATAGGATACTTTAAGTGGAAGTATCCACTTTGGAAGAAGTGCAAGAAAGGAGAAAGCTCGGATTTTATCAGTACAGTCACTGAAAGTGAAGATTCAGATGAGCTCTTGGTGGTCTCGAAGGAGCCCGTAGGGTGCGATATATCTAAGAGAATTTTGGATAGGTTTGCAGAGTGCAGAGGATCCGAAGGGGCAGCAATGGTATTCGAGGTACAGTGGCAGGCCCAGCAGTGCAGCGTTGGGTGGTTGGCCTCGGGGGACTCGGAGATAGAGTCGACTTCTACGACATCAAGGGGACTTTGATTCTAGATGGAGCATCGAGCAGAGGTGGCTTCACGGGTGGAGGAAGCTGTGACATGGGTTCAGAGTAGAGGGGTGCAAAGAGAGGACCTGTATCCCAGCACCAGTGCTGGGGCTGTACAGATCCAAGTGGAGAGGATTGTGCAGGAAAATAGGCATGGCTCTAAGAGAACAGTGTCAGGTGGAGCATCAGGATATGCGGCAAGTATTGATAAAGAAATATTGCATGATCTCCAAGAAAGTTCAGAACAAGTGATGCAGCTGCCAAGCAAAAGGATATCTACAACTCCAAAGATGGTGCAGAGAAACAAGCCAAGGACCAGTAGTAGAGGCGATCATCCTGAAAGCCTCAAAGGAAGCTCAACAGTTGAAGAAGAATGGCAGTGGTAAGATAAGCATGAGGGGCTATCAGGACATGCAGGGATAGTAGGATCATGCAGGAGGATGTTGTTAGGTGTGCCGAGACTTGGACGCACCAAGGTGAAGATTGTCGATGGTGTGGTGCTCCCAAGCCTTGGAAGGCTATGGGCAGAGACATGGATGTACATGGGCTCAGTGAGTACTTTTATGTATTGGGTTAGCCAGAAAATTTTTTGGTCGGACCTAATGGCTATGTATAAATACATAGGTTGTATTAAAATTTTATTATACTGTAGAATACAGACCTTTTCTCCTTCAATTCTCTCTTCTTCTCTTCTCTCTAGTATAGTTGCCCTAGGTTCTTGAAGAAGCCCTAGAGAGAGGGGGCGCCTTCCTCAAGCCCAAGGAGGGAGATGCCCCAGCATAGATCTAGGTGTTGGATCTATAGTTTGTTGTCCATGGAGAACGTCACAGGTTTCTTCAAGTCCATGCTAAAGATCAGGGACTTCCGCAACATGGTATCGAGGCTTGTGATGTCAAGGATGATTGATGTTCGAGCAATATCATGAATCTACAATTTGGTATCAGAGCTACGTGATGCCTGGGACGTTGTGGACGGTAATAGTAATTGAATCTTCTGCATGAAAAAACCAAATCTAGGATTTAGGATTAGATCTTTAAACTTTTTCAAGATCAGGTAACGAAAGACTAAAATAAATCAAAATTTATTTATAAAAAATAAAGAATTCCTAGATCTAAGATCCTATTACATGATTATGATATGAGATTAAATTAGAAATTAAAAGCATAAAAGAAGAAGAATATGTTGATCATATCAACATGCATCTATACTACATCTAATGCAGGTATGTAAAAATAGATGAAATCTATATTACCTATGCAAGTTAGATGTTCTAACTTACTGATCCAAGATTGAGAATGATGCTCCAAGCCGCACACACATCCGACCTCTAAGAGATATCCACACGAGTCCATGAACTCCAATCAGAAGTCCTACGCAGGAAATCGGCACAATATGCTAGTACTATGTTGATTCTTCTTCAACAGTCGATCTGGTACTTTCTTCTTCTAGATTTGGACTCCTCCAAAGAAAAATAGTAAGAGAAGAGATTTTAGATCTGAGATACTCTCAAAAATAATCTCAAAAGAGGAGGATAAGAGATGAGCAAAGCAACCCTAGAAGAAGACCCTCTTCTTCTTCTCTGTTCTCTCACCTAGACATTTAGATTGGTGTCTATGAAAACCTAGTGCCCAAGAACCCTTTCCCTATGATTTTCACTCACCCAAAACCTCTCTCTATGGTCTACAATTCATAAAAAAAATCAGTCCAAAATTTATTTTAAATATTGAGATATGGAAGAGTCTTGTCTAGGTCAAATACCTAGACAAGGCAGGTCCAAAAAAAAGGCAACTAGTTGGGGCACCCAACACTTAGGCGCCCCCTCCTTTCTTTATGCTGTGGACCACCAGGAATAAGCACACAAAATCCTTCTCTTTTCCATAAAAGAATGAGAGAAAAATTAGGGATGTGGGCAACACAAAGCAAGGAGGAGTTTTAGGTGCTTAAAATTCTATCTCATAGAATTTAAATCAAAACCAAATCCTCGTTTGACTTGGTCCACAACCAAATATCATGTAAGGAATAAGGAAAGGCTATGGGTGTTAATGAAGGCCTGGGAAAAGGTTTTTCCACGTTCCAAATCAAAGAGAAGGAGCATGGGGGGTGTGAGGAGTCAATGGCGCAAGGAATAGAGAGTCCTAGTCATACTAGGACTCCTATTTTGACTTGATCCAAGTGATCTATGAACCAAATTAAATTAAAATTTATTTAACCTAATTAGAATAGATCTTAGTCCAATTAATAATCTAATTAAATTAGATTAAATTAAATTTAATTCTGATTTAATTCCTAATCAAATTAGAGATTGGGTTCAATCAAGTCCTAATTGAACTAGGACTAGTTCTTTCTTGCAATTGACTTATCCAATAAATCAATTGAACTTGATCCAATATAGCCTAAACTAAATATAATTAAATTATATTTAATTAAACTTAATCTCAATCCTTTAGCTTAATCAAATTAAGCTAATTAGCAATCAAGTTGTTAATCGATCCTCCTACAACACTTGCACTAAATTAAATATCAATCGTATTAATTGTTTAATCTTAGAATGATTCTCAATCATTGATCAACCATCCAATTGGACCATGAATTCTAATATGTGTGACCCTATAGATTCGAACCTAAGCCATAGCATAGAAATAAATTTTTGTACTAATCGAAGTAACCATCTAGCAATGGTATCCGACGGTCAGATAGGTCAAATATGTAGAACAACATCCTTAAAACTCATGTGGATATAGTTTTTATATAATTTATTTTCTTGATCAAAATGCTCATAGAACACCTTCACTATAAGAAATAGGGGTTTTGCCAATGTAATATTTATCTACGCAAAATTTTGCATAGGTAAAGAGGATAAATAGCTGCATAAAATCATAAACATTGATAAAATTGGCATAATTAGCTATGTTATAAATTAAACATCGTAAAACATAATTAGCCATGTAAAAGTAGCATCAGCATTTAAATAATAATGTCGATAATGGATGATCTTAATTTTTAATATTTGATAAATATTTATCGATGATAAAATAGCGTAGGTAATAAGATAATTACCCATGCTTAATTCTTTCGTAGGTAATTAGGCTTATTGTCGATGCTTATTTAACATCGACAAATATTTTTTTTGATTAATTTATTTTATTTTTATAAATAATTTATCAACGCTAAGCTAACGTAGGCAATAAGGTCAATTGCCTATGTTTAACTTTTATATAGGTAATTAACCTAATTTCCTATGCTAAACTAACATCGATAAATATTTCTTTTTTTATTAATTTTTTTTTATTTTTATAAATAATTTATTGATGATAAGTTAGCATAGGTAATAAGTCTAATTACCCATGCTTAATTCTTTCATAGATAATTAGGCTTATTACCGATGCTTATTTAACATCGATAAATATTTTCTTTTTGATTAATTTATTTTATTTTTATAAATAATTTATCGATGCTAAGCTAACGTAAGCAATAAGGTCAATTGCCTATATTTAAGTTTTATATAGATAATTATCTTTATTTCCTACGCTAAACTAACATTGGCAAATATTTTTCTTTTTTATTAATTTTTTTTATTTTTATAAATAATTTATCGATGATAAGTTATCATAGGTAATAAGTCTAATTATCCATGCTTAATTCTTTCATAGATAATTAGGCTTATTGCCAATGCTTATTTAATATCGATATTTTTTTTTTGATTAATTTATTTTATTTTTATAAATAATTTACCGATGCTAAGCTAACATGGGCAATAAGGTCAATTGCCTACGTTTAAGTTTTACGTAGGTAATTAGACTTATTTTCTATGCTAAACTAATATTGATAAATATTTTTTTTTATTTTTATAAATAATTTATCAATGATAAGTTAGCGTAGGTAATAAGTCTAATTATCCATGCTTAATTCTTCTATAAGTAATTAGACTTATTGTCGATGCTTATTTAACATCGATAAATATTTTTTTTGATTAATTTATTTTATTTTTATAAATAATTTATCGATGCTAAGCTAATGTAGGAAATAAGGCAAATTATTATTAATTTTTGTAGATAATTTTCTTATTTGTAGCATTCATTATCTATGCAATTAAAAGAGTAAACAAATATTGAGTCATTTTAATAATTTTTTTTATAAATAATTTATTGATATAATTTTAAAATTTAAATTTTATCTTTACTATTCACTATCTAAATAATTATTATTAGATTATCATTATAAAAGTCTAGCTCGATCATGTTGTCCTAGCTATGTTGATCAATAAAACTCGATTTCGATGATCATGAATAACCGCATGATAATCTGATAGATAGAGATCACTGATGAATTCAAAAATTTACAAAAATGATCTCAGTGATATTTGTAGCATACTATCAAAATTTTATCTCAATCAGACATCATTATCATATTTAATTTAGCATGGGATGATTTTAGTCGTTAAATAAAAAACTAGTAATCAAAAGGCCAAACGCGTTCGATTATAAGATAATTTTTCAAATTAATGATCTTTACTAATACTTTGATTATTTATACATTGATGATCATAAAATTCAAACCGCATATATATGAACAATCCAAAATTTTATGTCTCTTTATACTAATTCTTGAGATCACTAGGTAAATATACTTATATTTTTATAAGATCAGATTAACATGGATGGTTCATATACGTACGATTTAAATTTTACAATCACGATCGTATAAATGATGAAAGTAGTAGCAAAGATTACTTATCTAAAAAATCATCTAAATCAAACGTCGTTTGACTTTTTGATCACTCATTTTTTATTTAATGGTCGAAATCATTTCTTACTAAATTGATTATGATAATGATGTCTGATTGAAGTAAAATTTTGATAGTATGTTACAAATATCATCAAGATCATTGTTGTAAATTTCTAAATCTATTGGTGATCTCTATTTATTAGATCATCATGCAGTCGATCCTGATCATCGAGATGAATTTTATTGATCGATATAGCTAGGGCAACCTGATCGAGGTAAACTTTTATAACGATAATCTAAAAATAATTATTTAGATAATGAATGATGAAGATGGGTTTTAAATTTAATAATTATACCTATAAATTATTTATAAAAATGTAAAAGCTAATTTAAAAATTAATGAAAGATAATTAAGTTATTATCGATGTAAAATAATCATCGAAAAATAAACTTTTAGCGGTGTAAGAAAATATTGGCAAATAGAATAATTACCTACGTTAAAGGTTGATGTGGGAAATTTACTTATTTTTGATGTTTAGTTTTCATCAAAAATTATTTTTTAAATTTTTTTTATTTTTAAATCTTAATTATATATTTTATGAACCTAATTTTAATTTTAAATAAACTTTTTATGATGTTTACTTATTATCGATAAATGATTATGTTGCGATGAAAATATTGCATCAGTAATAATTTTTATTAAATATTTTAATTTTTATTAAACATGTTTCGATGTTTCATCGACGTCGGTAATAATTTTATTACCTATATTTTCTTAAATATAGCTAAGTCTAGATTTGCCGATGTAACTTTATGTCGATAAAATATTAATTTTTTATTAAATATTTTTTGATATTTTTTATTCATCAATAATTAGTATTATCGATGAAAATTTGCGTCAGTAATTTTTTTTAGAAATTTACCATCCCGCTCTCCATGCATTTCATCTCCCATCCCCACCCTCCTATTTCTTCCATTCAAATCCTCTCCACTGGCTACCTCCTTTTTCTCCCTTCTCTCTTTCGATCTCTCTCGTCGTTGGTGGTCTCCGCCTCCACCTCCGTCACTGCCATCGTCGCCTCTATCGTCACCACCTCTGCCACCGTCATGGTGCTACCGTGTCGCTATCCTAGAAAAGGTAAAACTTTTTTTTTTGCTTTTGCATCCTCAGGGAAAGGAGGGGGTGGGGTTGGTTGCCCCGGAATGGAGGTAGGAGAGGAGGAGTGGTGGGGTGGGGCGGAGGGGAGCTGCGGGCCTGGGGTGGGGTCGAGGTTGGGGTCGGGGTGTGGAGGTGGAGGTGTGCTGGGGTAGTCCAGGCGGTGGCCATGGGGTAAGGTGCAAGGGAGAGAGGGGGTTTTGCGAGGGTGAGGGTGTCGGGGGAGCCACGTGGGGGAGGGGGAGGGTGCCGAGGGAGCCATGGGGGTGGGGAGGCATTGGGGTAGCCCAAGCGGCGACCGTGGGGGTGTGGTGCAAGGAAGGGAGGGGGGTTTTGCAAGGGGGAGGGTGCCGAGGGAGTCGGGGGGGGTGCGGGGCGCTGGGGTTTCGCGAGGGAGGGAGGGAGGGGGTTTTGTGAGGGAGGGGATAGAGGGGGGTTTCATGGGAGAGGGAGAGGGAGGAGGGGGGCTTCGCGAGGGAGAGGGTGGTGGGGGTTTTATGGGGGAGCGAGAGGGCGGTGGGGCATTTCGTGGGGAGGGAGAGAGGATCGGGGGAGGGCGGAGGGTGGTTTCATGAGGGAGGGAGGGTGGAGGGGGGATTCGCAGGGGATCGAGGTAGGGCGAAAGAGTGGGGAGAGGGTGGGGGGAAGGGGGTGTTGTTTTGGATTGTAATCAAGTTCGAACCCGGGTCAGGCTTAGGTTAGGCCAAAGATAGGCTCGAGCCCGACTTGAAAATAATATGGGCTCCATTTTTTTGGCCTGAGCCCGATTTGAATAGTCTCGGGCAGAGCCCGAAGCTCAACTCGAAGCCGGCTTAGCCCAAAGGACCTCGGGCCGCCCTGAGCCCACTTCTAGCCATATTTCAGAGGAAACTCTATGGAAATGTAGAGTTATCCCTTTTTGATAAATTAGGATACCATTTTTGAATGTATGTTCAGAGATAGATCTGAAATTGCATGCATTGAGCCGTAGATTTTCATTCAAGAGTCGATCTCAATCAAGATCGACTCTTGGATGCCCCAATTTTGGGCATTTTAGAAAAGCTTTAATCTTATTATTATTATTAATCAATATTTTATTTTGTTATATGGTATTCAGTAGTTATCTCTCATACGTTCTTCGGATATATTTGGATAGGGTGCATAGGCACTGTATTCACATCGTATACTTGGAGAACCATGAGAAGATGCTGCCAAAATTTTTATAATAATGGAATAAAATATCGACTAATAACAATAATAAGATTATTCTTTTCTGAAAGGGATAGGACCATACCTGTTAGAAATAGATAGGATTATGCATTCTTAAAATCTTACTAATAATACGTGTTGGGGATAAATCCCGCTCCTGCCAAAGTCAAGTTCGGTCCCAGCCTGATGTGGTCAATGCGGAAGAACTTCAGCGGACGCATCCTAGCTGAACTACTACATCCGACCGAGCTTCTCAGCGGCTGAGCCTCAGCCAAAGTCTTTCAACCAACCGAACTATCAAGTGGCCGAGCTTCAGACTCTTAGCGGCCGAACTCCTCAAGCGACCATTCTCTCAATCGATCGAGATCCTTCCGGCCCCTAGCGGCCAAACTCCTCAAGCGGCCAAACTACTTATCGCCTGAGCCCCTTTGGACTCCGAGCGGCCGGGCTTCGGCCAAGACCCCGACGATCGAGCTTGTTCCAACCCTCTTAGCGGCTGAGCTCCCCGAACTCCTGTCCAGCGGCCGAACTCCCCAGCGCCCAGGCTTCGGGCCGAACTCCTTCGGACTCCCAGCAATCGAGCTTCAGCCAGACCCTTGCGGGAGCCGAACTTCCCCAAAACCTCCTCTCGGGCCGAGTTTCTACGAAAGTCGGTATAGACTTCTTCAATGGACGAGCTTCTCAATGGCCGAACTCCTTATGATGGATTCCTGCAGGCAATCTCGCTACGGTTACACAACAATAACGATCGATATTTACCAGCAATAACGATCGACAATAACGACCGGCATTGATCAGGACGGTTACAACAAGCTCCCTCTATAAAAAGGACCCTCCGGATACCTTTACGCCAGGTTCTGAAAACCCTTTTCTTCTCCTCTATACTCTATCGAGCACTCCATTCCTGTTGACAGGAACTAACTTGAGCATCGGAGGGTCTTGCCGGAGCCACCCCCCACCGGTTTCGAGCGAGACTTTGTTTTGCAGATCCCCGGCGGTAGCCTCTTCGGCCTCAACTCCGACGATGATAAGTTTCTGCGTCAACAGATTGGCGCTAGAAGGAGGGCATGAACCTTCGAGGTTTCCTTGTTCTTAAAGGAGTGCTCGACGATGATTTCTCTCTCTGAAAATCCATCTTCTTCCTCACTAAAGTTCTCTTCCGAAGAGAAAATGCCTTGAGAGCTTCGACTCGGCGATCGGCGGCTTGCACGCCAGATCCGTCTGTTCCTGTCTCAGCCCCAATAGCCCAGTTTCCATACGAAGCCCTCGCAGACATGAGGCAGGTCAACCTGCTGGTCGGGTCTGTGGCTCCGTCGAGATGATGCTGGCCGTACGACAACATCCAACGGGGACTTTGCCAGCAAACTCACCATGAGGACACGAGGAACCGGCCATAAGGTAAAGCATTTGGGCATACCAATCACTCTTAGAAAGGAGAAACGGAGAGCAGAAGTTCTTCCATAGAAAATTTCACAAGGAGACTGGAACGAAGTTCGACGGAAGAGAAGTCGAACTCCCCCTCGAAGATCATCAATGAAGTTCGGCGGAAGAGAAGCCGAACTCCCTCTCGAAGATCATCAACGAAGTTCGGCGGAAGAGAAGCTGAACTCCCCCTCGAAGATCATCAATAAAGTTCGGCGTAAGCGAAGCCGAACTCCCCTCGAAGCTCATCATCGGAATAAAGTTCGGCGGAAGTGAAACCAAACTCCCCTTCGAAGCTCACAATCCAGTGAAGTTCGGCGCAAGCAAGGGCGGAAGTTCTCCCGCGGAATGAAGTTCGGCATAAGTGAGGCCGAAAACACAGCTCATCATCCGAATGAAGTTCGGCGGAAGGGAAGCCGAACTCCCGCTCCTGATCAATGAAGTTTGGCGGAAGAGAAGCCGAACTTTCCCTTGAGGCTCTCATCGCTCAAGTCAGGCCGAACTCCCCCATCTCGAGTATGTCATCTACGAAACCTGCTGCAAAGAATTCTTTGGAGGCGGAGTGAAGTTCGGTAGCTAAAGCAAAGCCGAGCTCCACTTGAGCCCGTCGTCAAGGGAGTTCGGGTAATGAAGGATGAAGTTCCCCCATTTGCAACGAGGC
Organism: Cocos nucifera; assembly: GCA_006176705.1. Lineage (NCBI taxonomy): Eukaryota > Viridiplantae > Streptophyta > Magnoliopsida > Arecales > Arecaceae > Cocos > Cocos nucifera. The sequence goes on from QRFJ01000404.1 coordinate 730,484, forward strand.
GGAATGAAGTTCGGCCACGTCTACGACCTCGAGGCTCATCATCGAGGAAGCCCCGACAAAGAAGCAGGAAGTTCTGCCGTGGAAGAATCTCGCAGGGAAATCGGAATGAAGATTCGGAATGAAATCCGGCGCCAGGAAAGCCGAGCTCCATGAAGTCCTCCCGTGGAAGCTTTCGCGGGAAAGCGGAGCAAAGTTCGGCTCAAGTGAGATCCGAACTTCCGTAGTCGCCACAAAGTTAAGTTCGGCCTAAGCAAGGGCGGAACAAAGTCGTTCTCCCGCAGAATGAAGTTCGGCATAAATGAAGTTCGGCGCAAGGTCCCTTCGAAATCAAGTTCGGCGCAAACAAAGGCGAACAAAGTTCTCCCGCAGAATGAAGTTCGGCATAAAGTGAGGCCGAACTGCGCAGTTGCTCATCGGAATAAAGTTCGGCGGAAGTAAAGCCGAACTCCCCTCGAAAAGCTCATTATTGGAATGAAGTTCGGCTCAAGTGAGGCCGAACTTCCCTTTGAAGCTCACCATAAAGTGAAGTTCGCTTTAAGTAAGGCCGAACTCCCCCGCTCGAATATGTCATCTCTAGAAAGAATTCACGGGAGGTGCAATGAAGTTAGGCCGCGCTCGAGACCACCCGAGGGCGAGCGAGGCCGAAACTCCCCCTCATGTACGTCACCAAGGAAGCCCCTGCAAAGAATTCACGGAAGGTGCAATGAAGTTCGGGCAAGCAAAGCCGACCCCCTCTCTGCAAGCAAGGAAGTCTGGACAAAGAAGCATGAAGTTCTCCCATGGAAGGTTTTGCGAAAAAGCGGAACAAAGCTCCGCGCAAGCGAGGCCGAACTTCTCGTACATCATCGAAATGAAGTTCGGCGGAAGCAGGGCCGAACTCCCATCAGAAGCTCGTCATTGGAATGTAGTTCGGCTTAAGTGAGGCCGAACTTCCCTTCGAAGCTCACCATCAAGTTAAGCGCAAACAAGGGCGGAACAAAGTTCTCCCGCAGAATGAAGTTCGGCCGCGTTTACGACCTCCACAGCACAAGGCCCAAACTTTTCCAAGGAATTCCCACGGAAGGTTTTGCAAGCTCGGCCGCGTCCACGACCACCCCATCTCAAGTGAGGCCGAACTTCACCTCGAGCTCGCCACCAAGGAAGCCCCGATGGAAGGGCGCGAAGAAGCCCTCCTCCCGAAAGGTTCCGCAACTACGCCCCGCTACTCTAACTCGAATTTCTCAGCGAAGTTAAGAGCCAGCCGCCAAGACCTGAAGCACCATGGCCTCCCAAAACGTGCACGATCTAAGCAAGTAATGCCCCTAGCATCGCGACTACGGCCACGACACTGAGGAATACATTCAGCTCCAAGACGAGATTAAAGTGCTCGGCGGGGTAAATTCCTTCAACGCCAGCCTGAAGCAGGAGAAGATCGGCTAAGAGCGCTACCGTAACTGGAAACTACAAGGTCGGCCACCTCACGGCGTCATCAACGTTACCCCAGAGGAGGGGCTAGAATACATCGGCGATTCGTCACCTCCCAGCGTCAAAACCAATGAGAAGCACGCTCCAAATGAAAGAGGCCAGCATGAGATAGAGGAGGTCATCTGGACGGGACTTACTGCCCGAGGAAACTCAGAGGAAGAACGCCCCGACGACCCTGAAACAGGGATGTGCTGCCCGTAATTTCCCTTCGGTAACATTCTTCCCTTCCGATAATACTGTTTCTGGATGCAAAAACTGTACGATGACAGCGAAGGAGCAGCCAATAGCCCATTAGGAACAGGAGGAAGACCTCGTCCTAACGCGAGCAAAGTCGAAGGCCTCGTTCACCTTAGACGAGATGGGGGGAGAAGCTCGGACGACGGTCCGCATGTGCCCCCACAGCCCGTTAGGAACAGGAGGAAGACCTCGTCCTAACGCGAGCAAAGTCGAAGGCCTCGTTCACCTTAGACGAGATGGGGGGGGAGAAGCTCGGACGACGGTCCGCATGTGCCCCCACAGCCCGTTAGGAACAGGAGGAAGACCTCGTCCTAACGCGAGCAAAGTCGAAGGCCTCGTTCACCTTAGATGAGATGGGGGGAGAGGCTCGGACGACGGTCCACATGTGCCCCCACACAGCCCGTTAGGAATAGGAGGAAGATCTCGTCCTAATGCGAGCAAAGTCGAAGGCCTTGTTCACCTTAGACGAGATGGGGGGAGAGGCTCGGACGACGGTCCGCATGTGCCCCCACAGCCCGTTAGAAATAGGAGGAAGACCTCGTCCTAACACGAGCAAAGTCAAAGGCCTCGTTCACCTTAGACGAGACGGGGGAGAGGCTCGGACGACGGTCCACATGTGCCCCACAGCCCATTAGGAGCAGGAGGAAGACCTCGTCCTAACGTGAGCAAAGTCGAAAGGCCTCGTTCACCTTAGACGAGATGGGAGGAGAGAGCTCGGACGACGGTCCGCACATGTGCCCCCACAGCCCGTTAGGAACAGGAGGAAGACCTCGTCCTAACGCGAGCAAAGTCGAAGGCCTCGTTCACTTAGAGCAAAGTCGAAGCCCGTTCACTTAGACGAGATGGAGGGAGAAGGCTCGGACGACGGTCCGCATGTGCCCCCACAGCCCGTTAGGAACAGGAGGAAGACCTCGTCCTAACGCGAGCAAAGTCGAAGGCCTCGTTCACCTTAGACGAGATGGGGGGAGAAGCTCGGACGATGGTCCGCATGTGCCCCCACAGCCCGTTAGGAATAGGAGGAAGACCTCGTCCTAACGCGAGCAAAGTCGAAGGCCTCGTTCAGCTTAGACGAGATGGGGGAAGAAGCTCGGACGACGGTCCGCATGTGCCCCCACAGCCCTTTAGGAATAGGAGGAAGACCTCGTCCTAACGCGAGCAAAGTCGAAGGCCTCGTTCACCTTAGACGAGATGGGGGGAGAGGCTCGGACGATGGTCCGCATGTGCCCCCACAGCCCGTTAGAAACAGGAGAAAGACCTCATCCTAACATGAGCAAAGTCGAAGGCCTCGTTCACCTTAGACGAGATGGGGGGAGAGGCTCGGATGACGGTCCGCATGTGCCCCCACAGCCCATTAGGAATAGGGAGGAAGACCTCATCCTAACATGAGCAAAGTCGAAGCCTCGTTCACTTAGAGCCAAAGTCGAAGGCTCGTTCACTTAGAGCAAAGTCGAAGGCCTCGTTCACCTTAGACGAGACGGGGGGAGAAGCTCGGACGACGATCCGCATGTGCCCCCATAGCCCGTTAGGAACAGGAGGAAGACCTCGTCCTAACGCGAGCAAAGTCGAAGGCCTCGTTCACCTTAGACGAGATGGGGGGAGAAGCTCGGACGATGGTCCGCATGTGCCCCCACAGCCCGTTAGGAACAGGAGGAAGACCTCGTCCTAACGCGCAAAGTCGAAGGCCTCGTTCAGCTTAGATAAGACGGGGGAAGAAGCTCGGACGACGGTCCATATGTGCCCCATAGTCCTTTAGGAACAAGAGGAAGACCTCATCGAGCAAAGTCGAAGGCCTCGTTCATCTTAGACGAGACGAGGGGAGAAGCTCGGACGACGGTCCGCATGTGCCCCCATAGCCCGTTAGGAATAGGAGGAAGACCTCATCCTAATGCGAGCAAAATCGAAGGCCTCATTCAGCTTAGACGAGACGGGGGGAGAAGCTCGGACGACGGTCCACATGTGCCCCCACGGCCCGTTAGGAGCAAGAGGAAGACCTTGTCCTAACGCGAGCACTTACATCAACCTCAGCCAAAGGAGATGAGATATCCTCCGAGCAATCTTATCAACTTCGGCCAAATAAGGTCCCCCCGAGCGACTAGGCTGACCTCGGCTGAAGAGCGCCGACTTCGACCTCGGCGAGAGATAGGATTTTTGATCAAATCAACCTCGGCTAGAGAGCCTCAACTTCAACATCAACTTTAGCCAGAAATGAAATCTCCCCCGAACTTCGACATGGATCGATACGAAGCCCGGAAGAAAAACTTTGGCAGTCGCCTTATCTGCACTCCCTTCCTTCGAATTATGAACTCGGGAGTGGAGGGCTAGTGTTGGGGATAAATCCCGCTCCTGCCAAAGTCAAGTTCGGTCCTAGCCTGATGTGGTCAATGCGGAAGAACTTCAGCGGACGCATCCTAGCTGAACTACTACATCCGACTGAGCTTCTCAGTGGCTGAGCCTCAGCCGAAGTCTTTCAACCAACCGAACTATCAAGCGGCCGAGCTTTAGACTCTTAGCGGCCGAACTCCTCAAGCGACCATTCTCTCAGCCGGCCAAGATCCTTCCGACCCCTAGCGGCCGAACTCCTCAAGCGGCCGAACTACTTATCGCCCGAGCCCCTTTGGACTCCGAGCGGCCGGGCTTCGACCGAGACCCTGGCGGCCGAGCTTGTTCCAACCCTCTTAGCGGCCGAGCTCCCCGAACTCCTGTCCAGCGATCGAACTCTCCAGCGCCCAGGCTCCGGGCCGAACTCCTTCGGACTCCCAGCGACCGGGCTTCAGCCAGACCCTTGCGGGAGCCAAACTTTCCCAAAACCTCCTCTCGGGCTGAGTTTCTACGGAAGTCGGTATAGACTTCTTCAATGGACGAGCTTCTCAATGGCCGAACTCCTTATGATGGATTCCTGCAGGCAATCTTGCTATGGTTACACAACAATAATGATCGGCATTTACCAACAATAATGATCGACAATAACGATCGGCATTGATCAGAACGGTTACAACAAGCTCCCTCTATAAAAAGGACCCTCCGGATACCTTTACGCCAGATTCTGAAAACCCTTTTCTTCTCCTCTATACTCTATCGAGCACTCCATTCCTGTTGACAGGAACTAACTTGAGCGTCGGAGGGTCTTGCCGGAGCCACCCCCCATCGGTTTCGAGCGAGACTTTATTTTGCAGGTCCCCGGCGGCAGCCTCTTCGGCCTCAACTCCGGCGATGATAAGTTTCTGCGTCAACAATACGTAGTTTAATGATGAATATTTTTCATGGATAGATGGAAAATATCGACAAGAGTTGGATGAATGCTCGCTCTATCATCTTACCTAAATACCGATAAGGTATTAGAGATTTTATAAGATTTGCATGTTCAAAAGTCGGTGATCCCAATAGAATCAAATATCCTTATCGGAGATGTCGCAACAATTACTTCCAGCCTACAGATACAGCATTGGAGCACTTGTTAAATTGGGGTATGGATAGAAAGTATACTATTTAGGATTTACATGGGAAAAGTAGACCTACTAGCATAAGAGACCAATATATGGGTCAACAGGCAGAATCAATTGGCATCAATGAGATGTTAGATGATTTATATGAGGGGGCATATTTTGACAACTCTTCAGAGAGTATGGATAATACAAATGATGGACATTTTGAAAAACTCATGAGAGATGCCAAGAAGCCATTGTATCTAAATTATAAGAAGTTCTCGATGCTTGAGTACTTGATAAAACTGCTTCATGGTAAAACCATGTTTGGTTGGAGTCAAAAGTCATTTGACTTTCTATTGAACTTAATCAATGAGGCATTATCAGATGGTGAAAAACTTTCAAAATCGTATTCAGAGGCAAAAAAATATATGCGTGAACTTAGACTGGGTTATACACCAATATATGCATGCAAGAATGATTGTGCATTATTTTATAAAGAGCATCAACACTTAGATTGTTATCTAGAATGTGGTGAGTCAAAGTATGCTGAAGATTTCGAAAGAGGTAAGAAGCGGCCTCATAAGATTTTGAGATACTTTCCATTAACACCAAGACTTCAGAGACTTTATCGATCATCAAAGACCACTAAGATGATGAGATGGCATCATAAGATGTGAATTTCTGAGGATAACATCATTAGTCATCCAGCAGACTCTATAGTTTGAAATTTGATAAACAATATCCTTAATTTGCTAGTGACCCATACAATATTCGTCTTGGCCTAGCATCTGATGGTTTCAATCCATTCGAGAGCATAAGCAATGCTTACAGTATGTGGCCAGTTATGCTAATGCCGTATAATGTTGCACCATAAAAATATATGAAAGTCATTTTTATTTTTATCATTGCTTATTCTTGGATCTAGAGCTCCTGATAATGAGATAGATGTTTATCTGCGATCCTTAATCGATGAATTGAGAGAACTTTAGAAGATTGGTGTTGAAACATACGATTCAGTTAGTAAAAGAAACTTTTGATTGCATGCGATGATAATATGGACAATTAATATGGACTCAAAATAGTAAAATTTTGACATTGGGAATCGATAGAGATAATGGGATTGAATATTATGGTATCCTTTTCAGCATTATATAGTTAAGATATGGGTCAAAATAATTTATTTACCTGTTTAAATGCCAATGGTGGGATATCAACAATAATAGAATGGATATTCATAAAGATGCATACTTCACAAGCATCAACTTTATGAGAACATGGTATCAATCGGATCCTTTCATACTCACTAGTCAGGCAAAATAGGTATTATACCTAAAAGATATGAGATATAAGGGTGAATAGCATATTGTACAAAAGATTGCACCAAGAGGTGTTTATGACATAGATGTTTGTTCCGAAATAAAAATAGATGAGGATTTCTTTCAAGAGGAATAAATACAGCTGACTTGGGATAGTACAGTATCGATATTGGAAGCACATCTTCTCTAACTAGGGATGACATGCAACCTAATAATATTGATGTTAGCGAATTAAATCTGAACATGTCGGAGGATCATGATGACACTGATGATAACTTCATAAATGATGAAGAGAAAGATTATATATTGATGGATTAAGATGATGAAGATGTCGATAATCCTCTTGATGAAGATACAGACATTGATTGATAATATGTAATTTTTTAAGAAACTCATGTCTTAAATTTCATATATCATTTAGTATTGATATAATTTTTATCAAATATTATATTATCTCTAATATATTATTTGATATAGATATGGCACCAGAAGGACGACCTCGAAAACTTGTACGAGGAGATGCCGGTGTATCGACTTTTTCTGATGATTAGGTGGTCACACTAGCTAATCCAAATTGATTTTGTATATTATAATTTTTTATATTTGATTTACTTTAATTTTTTATTATTTATAAATAATTAATTTTAAATTATGTCACTAGGAGGATGATCTGATGGGGGGACCGACATGGAGATGTCGGTACCTCTTCATCATCTCAGCCACACACTACTGGTGAGGTAGGCACATCATCTTCTATCATAGATTTTTTTTTGTATAATATTTACTTTAGATTTTTATCATATATAAATAACTAATTCTAAGCTTTATATTTTGTTGCAGCTACTGATACTGTGATTAGACGGACACGTGGAGCCATCAGAAATGAGAAGCTAGAGGAATGGAGGAGGGCACATCCCGAGAAGAGGATGAGGATTGTCATCCCACCGGGATATATCATGCCAATAGAGCGCCATGTCGAGGATCCATACATGTGCGAGGTAGGTATTATTATACGTTTGTATGCTCCTCTGATGCTTACTGATTGGCACAGAGTTACGAGACCACAGCAACAGGTCCTTCTCGATTATTTACAGGTAACTAAATATAATTTTTGATAATTATGGTACTTTTATTTTTTTGATAAATCTCATATATTATACATTATTTTTGCATCATGATTTTGATATTCAGGAGATTGATACCCCACGTGTGCGAGAGGCTATCCTTCGGCATATGGGGCAATTGCTCAAAGGATTCAAATATGAGCTCTATATCCATTGAAAGGAGGTCTTTCAGACACGTGGGGCAGCAGTGGCACGTGAGACACCGCACAGGAGTGTATCATGCCCCAACTAGGATTTTCTCTGCACCAGATACGAGGATCCTGCATATCGGATATAATTATTATGTATAATAAAAATATTGATTATTGAATTGATATGTTATTGTAATTTATTCACTAATATCTTCATTACATTTGTTTATTAAGCCTACTATGATAAGGCCTCATAGAGCAGGTCGAGGCTCACGGTGATGCATTGCGATGGATCAAAATTATTTGCACGATATCAGTATGAGCTAGTAAGTATACATACATACATCTTTAATGATTTGTTAGAGTATATCTGTGTCAATATACTTATAATCATAAATTTTAGAGGGACATTGAAACAGGATAGCTGCCCGAGCGGATTGATGTCTACCAAAGGACCCATCATCAGAGGATGGCAAGTGGCTTTCCGAGACTAAGGAGAGATATGTGAGTATTAAGTGATTAAGTTCTGTTTCAATTTTATTATAAAGTTTAGACTTTTGGTTATATTTACTTTTTTCTTTAATTAGGACCATATGATGGAAATACGATCACAGCCCCAGCTGAGGGCTCTACCCTACCCACAGATGACGATATCTATGATGAGGTGCTCGGTAGGAGACCTAGCTATGTTACGGGATTGGGATATAGAGTTATAGCCCCTAGCTCCTCTTGAGTAGTACATGTTTCTTGTGATGCTCGTCTGCATGAGACGGAGAGGAGACATGCTGAGATCGAGAGGAGACATCAGGAGGAGATAGCGAACCTATAGTGGGCCAATGCCAAGCTTTCATCCTAGCTTCAGGCATTTGGGGCGAAGCTCGATGAGTTATATCACTATATGCCTCCCCACTGACTTTTGATGTTCTTGCTGATGCTTACGATCAGGACTCCGCTAATGATGATGACGATGCCTCCCCCATCGGTATTATTTTATATTCTTTTTAATTAATATATTTTTAGCATTTATATTAGATAATTAGTTTGCTAACTTAATTTTTTAATTTAATGCAGGTTTATGATATGTCGTCGTCATCGTCGATATGGAGTTTTATTTTATTTTGTTGTATTTTTTTTTAAAAGACATGTAGTATGTACGATATTTTGTATATGTACATGTTTTTTTTATATGGATGTTATATGGATATTTTAAAGTGAATGAATTAGATTTTAGGATGCATTTATTTGTTATGTGGTTGTTATATCTTATGTTATCTGTTATGTGGATGTCTACAGGTTTTAAAAAATTTGTATAAATAATTTTTTTTAAAATATTTATTGATGCAAAAAAAGTGTAGGTAAAAATAAATAGTGATGATACTTAGCATCGGCAAATGAGAATAACCGTCGTTAATTATCGTACCAGCATGCCACTTTTAGCCATGCTTAATAATTACTGACATAATTAAGTATTGCTAAATATTTACCAATATAAATTAACGTAATAAAATTCAATATAAACAGTCGCCAAAAAACATCCCAGTGTGCCATCTTTGACCATGCTTTACTATTACCGACGTAAATTTACGTCGCCAAATATTTTTTGACGTAACATAAGCGTGGGTAAAAATATTTTTGCCAATGTAAGTTTTCATCAGTAAAAATATTTTTGCCAACATTTATTTTACGTGAGTAAAATATTAGCGACGATAAATTAACATCGATAAATATTTTTTTTTGATGACTGTTTTGCGTAGATAATTAATTGCCGATGTTTAATTAAACGTCGGTGAATCATACTTTTGCCAACATAAATTTTTTAAATGTTGGCAAATAGAATCAACGATGGCACTTTTGCTGATATTTTTTTTTCGACGTATTTTACGTCGGTAGATGTATTTAGCGATGCTTTTGCATGATTTAGCTACGTTTTATATGCATAGGTAATTACCTTTTTTCTTGTAGTGCTCAAAGTCAACTGTCAACTCTGATTAGGCTATCTATATTGTATTTCAAAATATCAAATCCATCTCATGGATTACTCAGATCAAGATTTTGCTATATTGAAATACAGTGATACATTCTTCTCCAACTCTTAGAGTGGTCAATCTCATCTTGATCACATACTGACTTCGCAAGTACTTGACTATGCCCAAAAATCTTTTGTTACTAAATTAGAAATTTGGTTAGTCCGATATCAAAGATAGTGAGTTACTTGCAAGTCACTAAGGTGATCTCAGATCTAAGGAACACTTATACCTATATCCCATCAAAGACATTCTCGATAGCAGAATGCTCTGGAGTTGATCACATTCAGTGATGATGTATCCCTATATCTCACCTATATGTCATACCAGTATCTCCACATTTCTTGATTAAGAGGATAACTAATCTATATGGCATACAACAATCTATACTCGATAGACGCTGTCGTCCTTCTTAACAGCCTATCATTTGGTCATGAACAGTTTTAAGAACTAATCGATAAATCATCTTTTTATCGAACCTAAATAGTCCTAAGAATTTCATCACAATAATGGAGTTCGTTAGAAGATGAAAATTTATGATAAAAATATATTTTATTAATTAATAAATTAATTATAATTATAATATAGCTCAATTGTCAACAGGCTGATGATTGGCTTTGAGACATATTTTCCAATACTGCGTTAAATCGAGAACTGTATATTGGAAGGTCTGAATCTATTCCTAACTCTAGCCATGTTTTTTTTTTTTTTATTTTCATTTTATTTGTAATAGTTCTAATTGAGTCAATGCTTCGTATCTGAATTAGTAGATTTTGGATTACCATACTTCAAAGTTCAAACTTAAGCTGCCGGTCTCTCAGTTTTAACTTTTTACCTTTTTCAAATTTATTGATTCATCAACCTTTTATTCATCTTAAAAGTGACAGTTGGTACTAAAGTTATCTTAACAGAATTTGTTGAGATATTCCTTCCCAAAAAATATCACACTGTGGATTTGAAACCACCTTAAGCCTAAATGGATTCTTCACCACACTATTTTGCAATCCAATTATTGATTTTCTGATCATTAAGTTTAAAGAAGCCCAGACATTCTAATGGAAGCATAGACCGAAAAAAAAGATGTAAGGTATCTTGGCAATTACCATAAAACAATTTATCTCCTTCTATTGAAAGTAGACCAAAGCATCCTCAACCCAAGCAATGTAAATGTTAGGCTTTCTCCCAAGTTTACTTCCAGTTGAAGAGGTTGGAGTTTCTATGTACCTTATCCTGAACGAAGATCCACATCAGTGCAATATTTTCTGAGCATAATTACTTCCGATCTTTGAAATTAGCTTCTTTTGGAACTTCTTTCCTAATGCACCTCCTTAGCTAGAACGAAACCTCCACCACAACTTTTCGAACAGGGAGTTCAGACATTTGCTTTTGCCACCTGATTGAAGCCATGCAAGGAAACATCAAAAAGAATAAAGGGGAGAGTAGCAAAATAAAACGAGTCGAGAAAGGGGTGAGTGCTAGCCTAGTGTAAGTAGCTTCATTTACAAGCTAAAATCACTACAAGCTAGTGCTTGTTGGATTTGAAAAATATGTCACGCACCTTATCCACACACAACTCGTTTGGCAATTGGTCCTGATTAAATAATTCAACCTCACATTTGAATTGCCAACGGTTGTTAGCTTTGGTTGCTGGCACCACTACGCCAAAGGCTTGCTCCTTAGATGAGGTCCAGAGTTCAAATCCTGGTTATTTCTCAAAATAAAATAAAACAAAATAAAAAAAACTCATGTACGTGCCACTAAATTGGTGATTTATAGAGAAGCATCATATCTCAAGGTCGCCATGGTCACATAGCATTGTTCAAATATATTATGACCATTCCCTTTTAAAAAGAAAGAAAAGAAACTATTATGACTAAGCCTTTCATTGTTCTATGACAAACATCAGTCTAAAGTAATCCTAGATGAACAAAGGTGCAAACAAGACATTGCTAACTTCTTGAAGACAACCCAGTCAACCTAGTGGGTCATATAACCTGTTATGTGATACTCAAAAGTATATCTTTTATTTAATAATACTGGGGGGAAGTATTTGCTTCTCCCCATTTCACCATTAAAAAAAAAAAAAAAAAAGATACTCAGAAGTATACACCTTTCATGTTGGTTTGGTAGAATGCTATTCTAGTGCAATTTATGTTGCTGCACAATTTTATGGTATACCCATGTCTAGCTTACAGAAACAAGAAAAAGGACTATATACTAGCATTTTGGGGAACATGCATCCAAAAAACATTGTTAATGTAAATCTTCATTCATATAGACCAGTGAGGTGCTTACATGGCCCGAGAATTTGTGTATTCTATGCAAATATTACAGTATTTCCAAAGAAATCATTTTGAGGTAGCCAGCAATTTGTTATTTGCTAGAAGAGGCCTTAATCATTGGTAGCATGAATGCAGCCTCTTGGGACTGATTTTAATTATTGGAGGTCTAGCTGCATATCTTTGGGCAAAGACAAAGAAATCTTCAGCATCGGAGAGCAAGAATTCACAAGAAGGTTTTATATCAAGCCACAGCAGAAAATCTTTGAGGGCATAAGGTAAAGTAGCCATCTCAGCCTTTGATTTTAAAGCATCGTCATGGTTGAGGAAGTTTTGCAATGTTCAGAAAGCCTACCAAACGTGCAACGTGCGGCTACAATGGAGGAGAAAGTGGGATTTCCTAATTGAATTCTAGCAAATGTGTCAGTTGAAGCTCAACAACATTGCTTGATTGGAATTATCCTAAAATATTATGATTTAATAAGATAATCCAATCACTGATAGAGCTTTTCCTTTTCTCTTATAGACTTGTGATCCAGATTTCTTTCAGTCTTGAACATTAGTGCAACTTTTGATAATTATGTTTTTAACCCATGGAGCAGTTCGGATTTCAGAATATGAATGGATTTTTGGACATGAGAAGGCACCATTCATTTTTTAAATTGGGCATCAAACCCATCCCCTACCATACAGAGCCTCAGGTCAGTCTGCCCTTTTGGCTTGCCGGAATTAACTTCCCTACCCTCTTCCCTTCTTCAATCATCTACGGGTAAGTGGATATATGGCTTCCAATTCAAAGGGAAAGGTTCCTCCTGATCTTGCTTTGCTAGGCTGTACTGGAAACAAGAAGAATGAATGATTTAAGTTAAGCTGATTCTTCTTCCCATTTGTTTCTTGCCCTTTTTTGGCTATGAGGTGCTGAGCTCCCAGCTTTAATTTACATATTCTTTTAAGAGAAAAAGCTTGGCCATTGGTAAGAAGAGTCTAAGAAAGGGAGAGATACCGTGCAGGATATACGTCTCCATGTATGTACAAAGTTTCTGCATATATATACGCCCATGTGGATGAGCATGTCTTTATGATAAATTTCCGCATGCATGCTCTTTTAATTTTGATGACTTGGGTGAGTTTTATTTCAAACTCATTATTTATATCAGATCTCAAAGAATGCATCAAATCAAGTCATGAGCATCTTATCTTCTAGTCATTCAGCTCAATGCATTTAACCAAGTATTTTTGAAGTTGACCGCTAGTGGGCAAAAAATTGCATCCGTTAGGCTGATGGTGTTATCCTTGGAGGTGTCCTTGGTGCATGGACATCTATGGACTCATCACAGTGCTTAAAAATGAAATCCTGCCGGCAACTCATGGATCGGTGTCCCAAAGAGCAGATGATTACCGACATGGTGAGACACTTTTGTAGCTATAGGATTTGAATGTGCTGAACTATGCAAATTAATTCTTGCTCCCTTGCATGGCATGCAGCATGAACTTGTTGCAGCTTGGTCGCATTGCTTTGTATTTATACTATTGCATCACCAACCACAGCCAATTTTAAAGCCCCCAAAAACATCCTGGGTTTGCAAGATGAGTTTGCTTATCCTTTCTTTGTGTGTTTGTGATATATAGGATCCCATTTTCTACGTGTGTGCCAAGTGCCAATAAAGTAAGGTTGCTCCATTCCGACCTGAGTGCCATTCTTTTCGATGGTTTGCTAGTATAGTATGACCGACCATATAAAATTTATCTCGTGTTCCATTCTATCATGCACATTAAGGAATATTTTCTGTCAGTATCTTCGATCTGATTTTTCTAGTATATTTCTGTAACTTTGCCGTGTAATTTTCCCTCAGGATCCCTTTCTAGATGGCCGCAACACCCTTCTTCACCCTATTTTACCTCTCATGATTATGAGGAGTTTGGCTGGCCTCTAGATTTTCTCTCCATCATGAAGAATTAATTTCCCCTAAGATAATATTCAGAAGGATGTCCTTTATCCATTTCTATCGGCAACATCATCTTTCGATGCAGGGCAAGTTTCATCGGACATTTGTAAATTAGGAGTATTATTATTTAAGAACCGATGCACTTTTTCTCCATCTTCACAAATCATAGGTTTGATTTTATTTTACTAATTAATTATATATTTAGGTAATATAATTTTCTAAGGTGGTTTAGTTCTGAAATAACATTAAATGAAGTCAACTTGCAGCCACCTTAGAGAGCATTTGATATGAGATGATCCACCCAAGATCAAGAGTGATGTAGGTAGAGGTAATGAGATCATTGTATTTGGTTGCACCATGGTGATCTTACGTGACATTGATTTTAAATTAACCCCATTCCACAAATCACCCTTCAACCTAGTGATGGGATACCTATCCTCGAGGTCGGGAATTCAGGATCACCCCCAAACAATGATCTTGCATTGAAATATAAGGACAAAATTACCCCTCAGTCTAATAAAAAAATAATATATCGATATATCATTAATATATTAATCAATATTGTATATATGATATTATATTATATTTGATATTATATATTATATTTATGATATATATTACGTTATAATATATTATTAGTCATATTATTATGATATTATGATTCAATGATAATTTTAAATTAAAATGAAAATATCTTATTTTACTTTATATTTATATAATAAAAATATTTTATATATTACTTCATTTGCCTTATTTTTCTAATCAAAATAAATATTGGTATTAATAAATAATATATTATAAGTATAAATAAAAATAATAACTCTACAATAATAATTAATATATTTTTATAGGATTAATGATTTATAGCACTAATAAATATATTTTTATAGAATCTATTAATCATTAATATATTAATAAATATGATAATATTTTATTTATAATATTATATATAATTAATAAATATATTTTTATGAAATATATTATGGATAGTTTTGATATTATATAATTAGTAATCTTAGATTTTCATAGAATATCAAATAGGTTACTCATAGATATCCAAGGACCATGATCTACTAAATGTAATGATCTTATATCACTAATGATCAGGTCATTATAGGATTTGGATCACTGGTGATCTTAGATTAACTTGGTGATCCCATTTGGTTCACCAAATGTTATCTTAATGTTTTGCATCATATGTAATCAAGTGCCTCTGAATATGGAGATGATATAAATGACTATCCTTTCTTCAAGATAAATGTAGTTTAGTTTTGTTATAGGGATCAGTTAGATTAAAGGAAGCACTGAAACCAGCAAACCTTTTCTAGTTCAATTAATCATTTGTATAACATTGTTTATGAATTATGTTTTACATAATTCTTCTAAATTTTTGTTTACTATATTATTATTACTAAATGCCTAGAACAGTACATGAGTAACAATGGAACTTTAAACAAGCTTTGTTTTTTTTTTTTTTTTTTTTTTTTGATCAAATTTATTAATATTTATAGTTAATTATCTTTAATAGTATATTTGTATTTCTTAATAATGCATGTATTTCATGGCTTAAATGGGTTATTTGCAACTTAAAAATCCTTGATTGGAGGCCATCCTACCTTAGAAACATATTCTTTTTCTCCCTGATTATTCCAACTTGTTAGATGTTAATGTTGATGATGACCTCACTTCATTGCCATTATATAATTTGAGCTACAGGAATTCCAGTGGGATTTGAATGCAAGTTCTATGAGTGCAATTTGAACGATAAGCATAATGAGTGAGAAACTGTAACCAGTATTATGATCTGCGACATCAAAAATTGCCTAAAAATCTAACTTTTTGGAGGCTTCTATCAATGCCTGAACTGTAAAATGGGCAGAAAGTGTATTTAATTGGTATAGCTTGAGAGCTGGAATGCACGAGGGATATATGAATTTAGAAGTCACAACATGAGCTCTATCAACTTGAGCATCAAAAGACTATGTTTTAGAGGTTTCACAACTTCGACATTTGAGAACCATCCGGCTGGATGTAATGATTTGGAATTGGAAAAAAAATCCAGAAAATTCATTAAAAGTTCACTCCAAAGAATTAAAAAAAGGCAGTAAAATCAGAAACACCTGGATTTTCCAAAATTCTTTTTAAGTTTATTTACTTAAAAAGTAAATTTAGGAGAGGCAAAAATAACAAATGATAGAAAAAAACAACACCACCGGCAACAGTGCACCATATCATTAATTTGTAACACACAAAAATTTCTTAAATAAGTCGTCGATAATTCATGAATAGATCATAAAATTCATAGACAATTGGAAGACAATTGAACTGAGAATATTTGGAGAATTTTTCAACAATTCAGAGAATATTGTAACTATGGATTTAGTTAGCTGCTAAATCATGTATCAAATTAATATCCAATGTTACCATGAAAATTATTTATTTTGGGTCTGCTCTGCTCTATGCATGGTTAAGAACTTTTCTAAATACATGATCTTTTCGCATCAAGCATTTTAAATGTGGTAGATCAACAAACTGCTTTAGTGGTTTCCAGACCGAATAAACGATCCAGGTGCAGCCGAGTTCTCACATCAATTTCAGCTTTTCTTGCAGAAAGAACCAACTCAACTTAGTTATATATGACAGGAAAAGGTTTTGGTGATGATGATGGTGGAGGTGATGCACCCATTTAGCTTCATAATGGAAGGAAACTGTGCAAATTCTTGCAAAAGCATGTTACGGATCGAATCATAAGTAGATGAATAAATTGTCATCCTCTTCCTAACAATTCTGGGCTGAATAGAGCACTAAAATCAAGCCATTAATCAACTTAGCTTGGTGGCAGATGCATCACTTGATCTGAGATTGCAATATGAAGCCCTTCAAAGAACAACTTTTCATATAGCAAGCGCCACTGCCCCATAGGCATCGAAAGTTTTAGCCGTCAAGAGATGCACAGGATAGCCCAAATGTTAGCTCTGTTACCAATTATGATAAGAAAAGCGGTCTCCAATGCCAACTCCTTGGACTGTAGATACTTGTCTTTCTTAACCATATCTGTTGTTATATTGAGCAGTATCGGATGCTGTAGGTCACATATAGCATGCTTATGTACCTCTAAGACACATTTAGTAAAAAATTTTGTTTGTGACCGTGCCCATAGATGAGTCTATTTATGCACGGTAACAGATTTGATGACAATTAACATTAAGAGACAAGTAGTTTTATCATTTGGATGCGAAGTTAAAACTCAAGGCAGCAACTTTTTAACAGAATGAAAGAGGGATTATATAACATTTGCACCAAAATTATCATCATTTCCACGGTTGAAAACATCAGCAGATTCCCATGTTTGCTGTGCCCATGTTTCACCAGCCAGCAGATTCCCTACCAACGGGATTTGAAAACATCAGCACAAAATTATCATACAGTTTCCTGCAGTCTATAGAGGCCTAGCACAGGCTTCCGGATGTGAAATGTATGTAATGTATACCTAGACTTTGATGGCTTAATTGAAGAAAGAAAACATGGAAATAATCTGAAGTCAAATGGCTATCCGATTGGTGTGGCCGTTGTATCTGGTACTTCATGATGTTTGTTTTGTTGTCAATGCCCGTAATTGCCATTCATGGAGCTGGCATTACTATTTCAACTTGTATTTAAGAGCATTTAATCCTTTGTCATGAAAGATTTCGTGGAGTAGGATGTCAATGGTTGTGATGACGATGGGGATGGGCGATTGATTGCGTTTGATGGCCCAATCCCACCTTGTACCATTCCCCACCCACACAAATGCTCCGTCCATACGTTATTTTTATAAGCTGCCACGCATTGTCGGCAAACGCAATACAAAAAAGTTTACTTTTAAAAGCACCAAACAACACCACATATCGCACCTCCCCCCTCTTATCAACGCCCTACCCTTCTCTCTTTCGATGTCAACTTTTACCAAATCCTTTGACGAGAAAAAACGAGCACCCGTGGAAACTAAAATAGAGGAAGGTGCTCGGAAGTAGTTCTGTATGGATGCGACAGATGGTGCTCTCCGCCAACCAGCTTTTACGACCATTAGTTCTAAGGTTCGTTTCAACTTTGAATAATAATAGGGAGTTGACGGGTGGATCATGACAGGTTTGTTTGGCTAAGCTGAGTCCAACTTCCCATTAACCCCGATTAAATCCAGGAAGAGCATTGGCAAACTTTGGAAATGTCGAGAAACTACATGGTTTGAATCCAGGAATTAGCTATGAAATGTGATAACAATGTAGACATACCTTCACACCATGGCTGACCTCCACTGCATGTGGGTCAAGCCATCCTATTTTAACCAAAATAAAAAAAAGAAACTAGAACTTTTGTTATTTAGCTAGATACCAAGTATTTGTACTTTTTACTTTAATCCTTGCTGACGATGCCCGTCTTTTTGACTTATTCTGAGCAAGAAACACATGATGGATGTCTAACAAATTAACCAGCAGTGATTTCTCAAGTGAAGGCCTCCTAGTACATGCTGTAAATCTGTTTTGAGCGACAACTATTACCCTAAAAAGGCACACCACATCCAAAGGAAACAAAACCACAGGTAGCGAGGGAGATTCCAGTATCCGTATGATCTAAAGTCGAAGAGAATGGAATACCTCAACAACCGCAATTGACCGCCACAACTGGGGGGATTTAAAGATGAAATGGATATTCCAAAATTTTTACTGGTTCTCCTTAACGATAAACAATATACAGCAACTTACCTTCTCATATCAGCATCTTTTACCATAGTTCCATGTCATTTCTGGGAATGAAACTTCTGCATGGGCTAATGGAGAAACTGACCTCAATGCAGCCCTCAAATCTGATGTTTGATAATCTTCAATTGTCACAGGGACAACAAACAAGTAGATTCAGAATATAATAATTATTCAAACAAGTATATAGATGAACAAATAAAATAACTTTCCCATCATATATGTGGTTATTGGTACAAGTGAAGCTTGTGCGCTCTCGCTTGTAGAATAAAAACAGTTCATATGGAATGAAGACACCGGATAATGACAGGGATGGACTTATTATCTGTATCTCATTAATCAATTGCCACTTGCTAGCGTGTATCGTATACCTTGACTTAAAGAAAAACTTGGTCTGTAGAGGTTAATATATTGATCCATTCTAGTCCGCAGAATCTAAAACAAGAAATAAGTTCTCAACCTCTGTTAAAGTATAACCTCAGTACCAGCGAATTGGACTGCGCCCATGCCACCAGGTGTCTTTGCAAACTAGTTTACATGCAGTAAAATGATAATAAAGCCATCATATCATCCTATCAGCTAATTTCCATTTACATAAACAAAATAATGGAATTAGGGTTACCCCGATGAAGAAAACTTACCCAGAAATAGTAAATGGATTATAGTTCTGCTTGGCATTAAATGACCATGACTCCAACCAACCAATTGATTCAACTCTAAGAAATAAATAGACGGCACTCCGATCGCTTTTTAGTAAAACTGCTAGACGACATCCTAGATAGAGTCGCAGAAAAAAAGGCGTGACAATAGGAATACAACACAAGGTAGGGAAAATCAAACTTACATATATATGAGAACAAGTGTTCTTGAAGATCTCCCTGAATAACCGATCTATTGAAAACATTTGATACATCACAAATTGCAGACATAAAACCAAACCCATAAGAATGGAAAGAAAGGGGGTAAAAATTGCTTGCTTCATCTTCCTATCTGAGCCATGAGAATCTTACAATGTAGCAGAACCGTTTCCTGCCCATTCACTCCTGCTTTACAAGCATGTTAGACTGAAAGGTGCTCCATTGGCAACCGGGTGATGCATGGCTCTCAAGCAAACTCTACACGAAACAAAATGATACGTATCCAAGGAACAGGCCAAGAATAAACAAGTTCACCTGCGGAACCATAAGTTATCACCCCTTTCTGATCGGGAAACTCCCCTGGGATGCAAAACAAACAGATGAAAAGTTAAATTGCCCCTTCGGTTCTGCTAGCTTGCTGCATCCCCCAAACAAACCATTACCAGCATTCATGATTATTCTCGTATGTTCGAGCTGCCCGGGAAGCTACAGGCCTCCCTAGAAGTTTGACAGAATCTGCATACCAAATTCTGATGGCTACGTTTTTGATTCCTCCACAACTGTGGATAGTCTATCACTTTCAAGGAAGGCTGGATCCAAAAATTTGGCCACAAAAGCCCACATCCTGTACACATCTTCAAAGTTTGTGAGGAACCCAAGGGAAGCAGTAACAACCTCCGCTCTGATAGCAGCATTCTTAGTTTTACCATCATGGCGACCATTTGATGTAGGCCGGCAGAATGAAGTATCCGTCAAATCCACCGCTCCATGTAACTGTTTCTGGTTTTCCATGACCCTTATATGACTGAGAAAGCCCATGCCCAAAGAAATGTCATTCTTCTCAGCCAGCCTTTGAACAATTTCTGGGTTAACCAGTGATCCACTGCTATTCTTCACACTGAATGCCACAGCTGCACCTCTTTCATACTTGATTTTTGGACCATAGATTTGGACAAGAGGCAGGCCATTGCCACCACCTGCATCCGGGAAGCGCAACTGCAGTAATGAGGTAACCAGCCAATTGATCAGATAGCGCAATCTAAGTGTGGTTTTGTTGAGACCCAGCATGTTCACATGATCAAGATGCCTACAAACTATTTCAGGCTCCCTTCTGCTCCACTCTGGAGCATCCTCATCATCACCATCACTCATGGCATCATCATCACCCAGTGCATGTGTAGATGCTTCACCAGCATCTGAAGTATGATATAATCTTTCTGCATGCTTACCGTCCTCCATGCTGAAGGACGCCCTATGTCCCATGCTTGTGACCCTTTCACTCTCTTCCACACCGAAAAACCTACCTCCAGCAAATCTGTTATTATTTCCTTCTCTCCTTCCCAACAGCCGAAACTCACCTTCTGTTTCCCTTCTAATGGCATTTTCTTTTGCCTCAACATGGCCATCTGGGCATATTTCAGATGTCAAACCATTCTCATGACTACCGTGGCACCCAAACACGGAAGCTGAGATGCCGGCTTTCATTCCATTGGCAGTAGCAAACTTTACAGCTCGTGTGCCTGCTGCTTCTTTTGTTTCAGGCTCTTCCTGAATGTCACTAATATTGTGGAAATCTGCATTCATTCGGCCTTTTTCTGGATGCTCTTCTTCAAGATCTTCCTTAACACGGTCTAGTTCTTGTGAGACAGATAAGACAGCTGCATCAAAGGACATCACATGATCATCATAAATTGGGCTCTTTGGTATCTTGGATACCGTTTTTGGCGATACCTTCTTATGATTTTTCCTCCCAGCAAACCAAGTAGGTGGTAGTGGAGATCCCAACTTCCCTTTGTGCAACTGCCCTGAATTGTCCAACCCATACGGGCTCTGGCCCAGATCAATCCAGAAGGAGTTCTCTGATGACTCATCCTCACTAAAAACTGGGCTTTTCATGACCTCCCCGACAGAAATGCTCTCCGTCTCCTCAAAGATGATGCTCGCCTGATCTCTGTCGGGACTGTTATCACGATCCATCTCACTTTCAAACACATCTCTTACTTGAGCTGATGTGAATGCACCGGAGAAAGCTGGCAATCGGGATACTCGGTGTGCATCAGACTGCAATGATTCATCATTTCCATTGACTGTCTCATCTTCGAGCCCATCCACTACATCCAGACCATCCACAGAGTCACTCAGATACTGGGGAAACACTGGAACAATCCTCACCATTCCCGACCCAGTACCGCCATTTGGGTTATGCAAGCTTCCCATCACTGACTTCTTGATAAGGAGGCATCCAAAACCGGTTGGGTCGGACCCGAACACCCGGTAGAACGATGTTATAATGAAATCTGGCCGGAAGAGGGACAGCCCGAGCGAATCCATGTCCTTTGGACCCAAAGAACCAGCATCGAGCAACACATGCCAATTATTCTGCTGCGCTAATGCCATCCACTGATAAGAATACTTAGCTCCAGTAACTCTAGACTGAACAGGGAACACGAAGAGGCCGACGGCCGAATCCCGCTTCCTCCTCTTCTTGGTTGAGATCTGCTTCCTCAACTCCGTGGAACAGATCTTAAGCGTCGGCCATTTGAACCATGCACTGTATATCTTTGCACCCTTCTCCTTTGCACTCTGAGCCATCCAATTCACAGACTGGCTCTCATGATCAAACATTGTCAGCAGCTTCTTGTTTGTGTGAAATGGATAAGATTCAGCAAGCAATTTAAATGCAGAACCTCTGCTAACAGTAAGGACCAGACCATACTCGTTCTCGGGAATGCTCAAATAGTCCATTATCCGGGTCTTGATATCATGTTCGGCAGTGCCCTTCTCGGCACCACCATAGAGAGCATGGTTGCTCAAATTGGCAGTGATCTCTGATAGACTAAAAGCAGAGGACTCCCAGTTCTCAAAGCTCTGGAGGTTGGAGAAGAGGCCAAAGCCACAGTAGTCGAGGCATACCTTGGCGCCAGCATCGGAGAGGTGAGAGTACTCGTCGGATCTCAATTTGTCGATCTGGCTGGAGGACTGGTACTTAGGATACATGGTGAGGAACTTGGAGAAGGCCTCGTCGAGGTCGGGAATGGCATCGGCGGCGTGGAAGGTGCGCTCCGCGGCGAGGGCGGTTGCTCGGAGGAACTCTCGCTGGGCGTGGAGGCGGGCGAGGGATCGCGACCGGCCGATCGAGCCGTCATCGGGGTTGCCGAAGGCCACTGAGTCGACGTCCTGGGACTTGAAGAGGGAGCCATCCTCGGAGGCCTCCTCGAGGGCTTCCCGAAGCTTGCTCTCCTGCAGCCGCCGGAGCATCGACGGCCGCCGCTTGTCCACCTCGGACAGGCCGGAGGACCCGTCTCGCCACCGGTTCTTCTTCTCCAGGATTAGGGCGGCGCAGTGGGATATCGGCTTCCATAGAGACAGATGCATGTATGCCACTCCTTCCAAGCTCCTCAAAAGACCATCAAATCTGGATCAAAACCCAAATCCTAGAGGGCACTAAGGGGGTCAAAATCCGAGCTTTCGTTTAAAAATAAAAACTTGAAACGGTGGGGTGGGGATTAGGGAGAAAAAGGAGGGAAGGAAGCCCTAGATATCCAACAACATTCCGTTACTTTTAACGCAGTTTGAGGACTTTTAGAAAGAACAAAGAAAAAAGGGCATTCAGACCCTAGAACCAGAGATTCCCATTGACGAAATCCCCAAAGATGACAACCTTGAGAGGATCAAAACCCCATTCAGAGATAAAGAAGAGAAGAGAGCAGAGAAAAAGAAGCAAGATTGGATTTTGATTCTAAAACTGCCTTTTCTCTTTTCTTATCAGCTCAAGAAGTCCAAGAGCCAAATCCAAAGCAGTGGATTCAAATCAAAGGCCTTTCCTCCCTCTCACAGAAGCCTCCGAACCCCAAACACCCGAACCCCATTCAAAAGCACAGAAAACAGAGCTGAGATCCTGCAAGAACCAAAGAATCCAAAGAAAAAAACCAAGGGAAAAAAATCAGAAAAAAGTGTCCAAAAAAACAAGTCCCAAGAACCCTATTTTAAGCCCCTCAGACTCAGAGCAGCCAAAAGAACAGATCTTCACCCATCTCAACAGAACCCAGATCCCCAAACCCTTTTAAGTGAACACATACCATCCCCTTCTACTCTTCCTCTCTCTCCTCCCTCTTCCTCTCTTTCCGTTTGCTTTTCTCCACCAACCTCTTTCTGCAACAAATTAAAAGCAAGCCACCCTTCTCATCAGCTCCATTACTCCATTGGTCAAGCCATACAAGTTTGCATTCATTTTTTGCTCCTGCCCCCTCCCCTTGTCCATCATAGCCCCTACCACAGCACCACCTACTCTCTCTCCTCTTTATTAGCTCACGGTAAAAAAGGCCAAAAAAAAAAAAAAAAAAAAGGACAAGTAAAACAAATTGGTCAATTACTTAATAGCTTATGTTCTGGTACAATTACTTAATAGCTTATATTAAGCAACGAGTAAAGAGCTTGGTTATTGTCTTATTGACTTCCCATGATAAAAAATTGTATTTTTCTTCAATGTGGCCCTGCCATACCGCATCACTCTCATCAAACATCCAATAAATACTCATGGGGTGGCATGGGACATGGGGTGGGCTCTCTTGCCACCTTTCTTTGTTGCTACCCCAAAGTCAATCCCCATCCTTGGGCGAAGCCGTGTGCTGTCATGGGGATGTGCAAGTTATCTTGCATTTTGTGGAGCAGATCTTGGCACATGGCTTCCAAGTTCTATTTTTCCCGTTCTTGTGCTGACAACTTGTGGTTTAGGGGTCAAGTTCCTTTTCATCAGAATAGGATTGTTTCTATCTTTGCAAGCACAGTAGAAAACAATTTTGGATTTTGGGATGGCAGGGGTGGGTATAAGTGAAGACTGGTATTATGTTACGTGTAGAATAGACAGGTTTCAAGATGGTATGATCCTAGAACACTTATCAGTTGGGATAACGCTTGGATAGAAGCCAATTCGGTTGGAGGTCAAAACTATTCCAACTTGTCATCCTTGGACCGTTAGTGGTATGAATTGGTAACCGAAGTCAGGCCATTTTTTTAATGGATAACGACACCTATCTCAACGCCAGCAATTTAGTAACTGCATCAAGAAAACGACTACATGAATATGAATATGTTGCAGCTCCCTGTGGACCAAATTTTCATTATATTAGAAATAAGTGAGCATGACTTTAGGTTGGATTTTGTCATGGAACTGCTCTTATTTAACTACCATAGATATATTTTAGATATATGGTCTAACCAATGTCTGCTGGCTATACTCGATTTTGGAATGCGACCGGTACATGCCACTTAAAATAAAAAAAGGGGGAAGAGAAAAGAAAAAAAAGACCTTAAGAAAGAAAGAGAGTAAAACAGATGATTCACAGTATACATACATACATACATATTTATATAAATATTAATATTTTAGTTGTCAAGTATGTTTCAATGCCACAATGATGACCTAATAAGATTAAGTAACCTGTCTTTAAAGCTGAAAGGAAATTTTATTTTCCAGTACTTCCAATCCAAGGTCTCTCATTGGTCATCATCACATGCTTGGTGGTATATAAATTTTTATGGAGTCAAAGTGACACGTGTCTGGATGAATTAATTAGCACTGGAACACACAATCAGTAATGAATTGGAAGCTAATACTGGACCCTCTTTCCTATCCCATCATTCATTTGATCATTTATTTTCCTCATTATAGCCCATGCAATCATGTCTCTTTTTTTTTTTTTTTTTTTAACACAAGCACATTAAATCATGCTATAATTAAGCATGTAGGTCAGTCTCAACTAAGACCGGGCTGAGCACATTAAATCATGGTATAATTAAGCATGTAGGTCAGTCTCAATTAAGACCGTAAACGAGTTCCTCGTGATTTACTCGACTTAACCCGATTATTATCAAATCCGAGCTGAGTTCAAGCCAAATTCGATTGCACCCCTAATTTCAACCATAGAATATGCCGCATCACAAATATAGCATATGCCGACTTTAGCTTTTTCCTACTCCCTTCGATATTGATGAGTTAACAAACATAGTTTTATTCTTTTCTTTGGAAAAATACAAGCTTATTGAGGTGTCAGAGATTTAAGTCAGCCTGTTGTTGGTGAGGATCTTTTGAGATGGGAGAAGCTGTGTAGGTCAACGCACGCATGGAAGAAGATTGGCCAAGACTAGCCGAGTTATTCATCCATCCAAGGAAGTAGGCTTCTCTAGCCCCGGGACAAATGTTTGACCAAACTTTTACGTTTCCCATGTACAAAAGTAGCCCTGTTACTTGAAACAAAATACAGCTGAGGGCAGTCCATTTTTTGGATCATAATATGCATGCAAATGTGCACCAGGAATATTTGGGGCACCCTATTCTCAAAGCACTCTCCAATTTGACCTTGGAAAGGCATGTTCTTCCACCTCTATGTAGACTTAATTCGGTGTTCCATTCCATCTTTTCAAGTGCATAATCTAAACCTTTGATCAAATGAAGAAAGTTGTAATCTATTAACCAAGTGACGGCCTGTTCTTATCCATGGAAACGACTCCTATCAGGGAATTGCTGAAGTAACATAAAAATCTAATGCAAAATGGTCCAATGGCTGATATGCGACCCTTCTATTCCTCCTCTGGCCCATGCAAAAATGTAAAATTTAGTTTAAGAATAAGAGAGTCGTACATCAGCTAGGTGACATTTCTGTGTGAGATTTCTTTGTTACTATAGCACTGCTTATCTATATGACTTTAATGATGACCTATTTTTTTATAAACGAATATGACTAAAGAAATTTGATGAAGACAGCATATCCCATTATCAACCTTTGATATTTATTTCCATCAACTCCCCAAAGACTCTATTTTTGTCTCTCTGTACTTCAATTTTTGTACCAACATGACACCTAGAAGTGTGCCATCTAGGCCTTATACAAGGGCTCAAATACATCAAGAGCAATCTTGATCTTAGCAAATTACTGTAGCTTAAACTATTGATATTCTGCTTTTCCACACATATGTTTGCGTGTGTTTTAATAGTGGGTGTTTTAATAGTGGGTCATATTTCAAGACTTTAGTTACATACACGCAATTGTGACGATTCCTAGAAATGAGATGCATTATCTTGCAATTACACTTTCGAAGTTCTAGAATATATAGGTATGAACATATAAACTTAGATGGAATTAAATGAAACTATCTAAAATTTTATAAACTGATTTCAGTCAAGAGCTCATGGCTCGAATGGGTTAGTCAAGAGCTATCACATACATAAGGTATTATCTACTTCGGCCTCTGGTCCATGGCATGGGGTCTCATGGTTTTGCTCTTTAAAAGATGCCTCATGGGAGCGAGAAAATTCGGAACCTTTAGTCCCACATCGGTTGTAAGTCAAGAAGGATATTGTATGGGTGGGGAGGAGGTGGTTTCCATAGATGGCGCCAATATTATGGTCAAGGGCTCGTGGCTTGAATAGATCGGTCTTCGCTCCCGCATGCATGAGGTATTATCTGCTTCGGCCTCTAGCCCATGGTGCCTTATGATTTTATTCTTTAAAAGATGCCTCATGGGAGAGAGGAGATCACATTCTATATGTCATAGTCTTTCTTGACTCACAATGTATATGGAACTAAAAGTGTTGTTCTCTCGCAATAATACTAACAGAATTTGATTCCATTTTCATGTTCACGTGTGAAAGTGAAGATATGATAAACTTGTGGAGTGAAAATAATTATGCAATCTGCCGTGGGATCCTAGAATCATGACCTTTCAAGGGCCTAGAGAACAAATTATAATTCATTTTTGACCATGGACAAGCAATTTCCTTTACTTACAACTGTTTCCTTCCACTTTATCTAGTAAGTAAGACCCAGGCTAGTTGTGTTAACATATTTTTTCATTTTTTTTGGGATCAAGAAGACGTATTATATATCAGATACGAGTGAGAAAATCCCCAGTGGGATTTATGTGAATGTATAGTGGTGCTTCAGAAACTTAGGTGTTGCACCCTCTAGTGGGAAGTGTATTCCATCCATCGTTAATATTTTGACCATCCACACACCCTTTGTGGGCAGCGTGTATTTATATATAAGAACAATTATAATATATATACATAGGGTATTTTTTAAAAAAATTACATCCACCACCAAATTCGGTTGCTGGTCAAAAATATGAAAATGTAAGTCATTGATGTGAGCTAGAAGGATTAAAATATCTATACACAAAAAGTTATATATTCTCTAGATCCATAAATTATGTATCATCATCCCAAAATTAACACATTATATATTACATTCCACTATAACCATATATATCAGGTGATTTGATCCATAGTCAATAATATTGAAGTTATTAAGTCTTAAAATATGCATATTCTAAATTAATACAGAAAAGAGAAACACAAAATTTTCATGATGAATACCTCGTCTTATTAAAAAAAAAAAAAAAGATTCTAACCGTTGTTCGTGTGTAGATGGAAAGGGTCCCACTTTCTCATCACGCTTTGTTGATCTTCAACTACCACAGACTAGGTGATCATTCAATCCAAATACCAATTTTGGTCTAACTCAGGCAACGACTCGGACTAACTTAGCCAAAGTAATGGCTCGAACATACAAAAAACCAAAAATATGACACCCAATATTTTTGACTCACTAATCCGATCTCGTAACTTGGTAAGACAACCAATTAATCTTGCGTATTTTCAGTACCATCCGGGTCGTCTTGGACTTTGAACACAGGAAGGCTTAGTTTTTGACTGGATTCGGTCGAGTGTAACTTGTTCCGAGTTATCCAACTTTGATTGCACCACCCTCCATTCTCATGTGGTTCTTTTTGGTGGTTTTGTAAGGAGAAAAGCTCCTGGCTCTATCCGTGTCTGTAGCATTTTTATTAGGTAAGATCCCTTTGTTGGCTGACAAAAGAAAACAAATCTTTTTCTCCTTGATACTCTTGCATGGTGAGGTGTGCCGCTTGTGAAGTTTCAATACCAAAATATTTGGATATCTACCAACTTGTCAATTTCCAGGTCACAAGGTCACCACAACAAAATAAATAACCATGCGATGGAGTAGACTTTATTTTTCCAATGGGAGCATGTCCGGAGAAAAGTCTCCACCTTGGGGGACTTTTCTCTAATCGAGGTCTTTACTGTTGTTTTTTTTTGTTTTTTCTCGCTTCTTCTTCTTTGTTCTCGTGTGTTTATGGCTTATGTCCATCTATAATTTGTAGTCTAAGGCTTTCTATTTTATTCTCTCAATTCCTCATTTCCTAAGCAAAAGGTGGCGTAAGTGTAAGGTTCGAAGTGTTGAAGAAAGAGGAGGTGAGTTTCTGATACCATTCCTCTAGAGTGCCAAAATTCTAGGTTTTCTCACTTCTTGTTCCCTTAGAGGCCACGACACCTCTTCGAATGTTTTAAGGCTACGATCCAGTCCCAAACACTACTACAGTGGAACAATTTAACCGTGGTCTACCAATCTATTAGTGTCTGTGTTCATGGGTGCTTATGTTTAGTGGAAGGTGCTTTACAAAACCAAACAACAAGCATCACTTTTCTCTTTGGGAGTGGAGCTGAGAACCAATCTCAGTGCAAGTGAGTTGTAGGCTTGTAGTCCCTTTTGCACGCATCATACTTCTTTGAGTGCTCTCCCAACCTGCTCTTTCTTTTATTCTTTTCCCATAATGCTGCACAGTTTAGGGGGTTTAGTCTAAAAGATGGCATCTAGATGGGCTCCTCTACAGCTCCATTATGCTCATAATAACACAGCTAAAGAAGAGAGAATAAATTGGCTGAGGTGCTTGGATCTTTTGGATTGGGCATTGTGGTTAATGGAGGAAAAGGAGAATGGCAGCTTTGGCATTTGACCTAGATATATGATTGAGGATCTTGGACCTCGATGTATGGGCTTTAAAATGAAGTGACCTTGCTGGCTGCTCTATTAGGCAGCACCTTAATGTGATTGGGTGGACTTCTCAAGGTGATTGTTTGTCTTCAAAACAGGTGGCATTTGGATCTGTATAAAAATAAAAAGGCTCCTTTCATAGACCATAAAGATGATCTTAGAATTTATGTGGCAAGGAAAAGTGAAGAACTACAGGTAAAGTCTAAGATGATTCCTGTTTTCAGGTTGGGAAAGAATCTATATTTATGTTCATTTTCACAAAACAGGCTGCATTACATTTATTTATATGTTTAATTGCTTGAATTTTCTGATCTGAATTTTTTATAGAGTCATTATGCTTGTGTTCTCAAATGAATACACTTTTCCTTTCAACATTTGGAGCACATATAAGCATTGGATGTACATCTAGGACTGGTTTGGTCCATGGGAGAATTTTTCCTTCTTGGAATATTTTTCTCAGAAAATTGATGCCTGGATATAAGATGCTTAAAATAATAGTTTTTGTATGTTTAGTTAACCATTAGAAAGTAGCATGTTCTAGAGTGACATATATCTAATTGTGCTTCTACCATCTTGTGGAAAATAGCCGTTATGCCCTTAATAAAAGGGAAAGTCCTTATCCATTCTATCTAAAAATCTTATTGGTATATTTTGCAAAAAAAATAATCCCAATTTGTAGCTAGTGGGAATTGGAATATTCCATATCCCATATAGATTTTTTTCTCACAAAATGATTTCCTCTTTCTCTCTTTTAAAAATTCCAACCAAATATGAGATCTTTCTCTATTTTTCTCTTAGGGCATACTTCTCCCTCCGCTTTCAATGAACTAAACGAGCCCATGATGCACATCAATGCATATAAAAAATTTTCTTATAGCAGTTTGGAGAGCACAAGGTTATAATATTGGTTCAGCAAGGTTAGAGTAGATCTTTATGCAAAAACTTAAATTTGATCCATTCTTGTAAAATCTTCATGCTGTTACCCTATCAATTCATTTAGGAGCGTCTGTTCTTGCAATTAGGGCTCTTTTGCACCGGGTCTTCCTTTACCGTCTTCGATGTTACCCATGTGTTTTGGATCATAACACCAACATGTTTAGTCTTTGTTGAAGAAGATTACCATGGGCATAGCTTGCTTTCAACAAAAAAAAAAGAAAAAAGGTAAAATAAAAATAAAGTGAAATTCGTGGAAAATTAAGTATCAAAAAAAGTGAGACATCTACTTTTTCCTGCAGATATAACAAGTTGCCACCTTTTATTATAGACTGGTGCTGCAGTTGTGAGCAAACCAACAGACAGGACAGATCCAATTTGATATTCTTTATTTACTTGATCTTATAACATCCTCAACATGCCTAAATATCTTTTTTCATATGATGTGCAAATGGCTAAACAGATTTACATGAAGTAGAATGGAATCATCAAGGAAAAGCTTCATCGTATGTATGGATAACCAATATCTGACGTTAAATGAATTCAAGAAACGACCGTAAATCCTATCTAATTATCAGAAAATGATATGGAAAAAGATTCCCTAGCAAGATTATGAGCATATTTTCCAAGTAAGGAACAGAAGTCCTGCCTCAACCATCTCAACAATGTTTAGGTTCCCATAAAACAAGCAAGATGATTCGGAGAAAGGCCTAATTCATTACCAAGACGGCGTTCTCTCTGGCATTAAAAATGAGTGTGATGTAATACTATACTCTTAATTCCAGAATATATTCTACGTACAGGTACTGCATTGATATCAGACTTTGTTTTGATCATAGGAGACTAAGACTACTTGTATAAGTATTGACAATATATATATATATATATTGAAGTAGTGAACGTGGAAACATGTGGATTAAAATGGAGGCGAAATTATCCTCGAGGCACCGAACACAATTCATGGGATTTCTAGTGATCATGATCCACTCAATTTCCAAAGTTCTTCCAATTAAGACAAACTAGAACATTCCCACTTACTTTAGCCGGCACCTCGCTCCGGCTGGATGGCCGCTACCATTGGTAATACCATTCATTGTGAACGGGTGGCT
Source organism: Cocos nucifera (assembly GCA_006176705.1). Lineage (NCBI taxonomy): Eukaryota > Viridiplantae > Streptophyta > Magnoliopsida > Arecales > Arecaceae > Cocos > Cocos nucifera. The sequence continues at coordinate 761,919 of QRFJ01000404.1, forward strand.
GGTTAAAAATAACTGAAGTTAGTGAAGCAGAACCTTTAAAATATTTTATAAATGTACATTAGCAAAATCCATGATGTTATTATCTTGCTAGAATTATATATTATATTTTAGTAAAACAACAAATATCGATATTATCCCATAATATTTTTAAAAGAAAATTAAATGTAAGCGTATTAATAATAATTTGAAAGTTTTTCTATTATATTAAATATGATCCACTAGTTGCAAGTAGAGGGGTATGCTACTAGGACAAGAAACGGTTCCTCAAAAAATCGTTATAATATTTCAAATTTATTTATGGGTATTTCTCACACACACATGTTTTCTAAATCTCTTAGGCTGCAACTTGTTGCTTGCAAAATCTTGTAAAGTGAATGGTAGGAATGTTTTCCAAGGAATAAAGAGTATACAAAGATTTGAATTTTTTCATGATCTAGATCCTAAGACAAAGGATTCAAAGTGTAGTTTTTTTTTATAAGCAAAAATGGGATTTGGAGGAAGACAACCCGGCGTAGCTACCTTCTTTGGGTATAACAAGCCAATAGGAACGAATCACTATAAGTCATTTAAGTCCTGGCATTTAATCACAATCATGGTATCCACTGTGATTTGAACCAAAACCACTTGGTTGGAAGATGAAGCCCATTCCACTGGGCTACCACCATAATAGTAAGTTCAATGTGTAGTTGGTAGCAATGGTGGAACCAGATTTATTATCCATAAACTAAATTCTCGACTTATCACCACTAGTGAGAATCATCTCTTAGAGCCCACTATCCCATGAGTGGAGTTGCGGGCAATCTGAGTTTGTATCATCCATGTGAGGTTAATATTAACAGCTGACTTTCTTATTATTGAGGGAGACTCGATCATAATCATGAGTTGGATGCGAAGACTCTCAAGGAAGAGCCTCACACATCCTAGCTAATATGTCGAGACCGCTGAGAGAGACCGCATCTATAGATATTAGGCACATCTATAAAGAGGCAAATAGTGCCATTGATTGGGTTGCATCCTTTGTAGTAGAGTATTCAACTGAGGTTTTATGGACTGATCAGGAGATTGCTCCTGAATCGTTTCATGATATTTTATTTTTTAATCTTTTTTATTCTATTCATAGCATGAATAATCTATCTTGATAGAAAAGAAAAAAAGGGTGGGATTCGGAGTAGGTTGTATTTAGATTTGTTGGAATGGATGACTAAAATGAGAGCCAAGGGCTCATTTGTTTGCTGTAAATGGGACGAGCTGGAGCACACTTCACTAAAGCGCCTTCCGCTCTCCGAGGGCCATATTAAATTGGTGAAGGGAAACACTTAATTGTGGGAACTCACCGCTTCACTTTGGACTAATCAAGAATCTAAAGTGGGTTCTCTTGGGCCGAACTAAGTGTGGATGCCCTGTCACAAGCAACCAAACAGGACTTAAAAGAAATGTTTCGTTATAATAAGAATTGATGGTTATTGCGTTTGGAAGGTGTTCCAGAGGGGGTAGCAGACACGGCATTTGTTGGCAATCCACAAGCAGGTATGCATGTAATACTATTTAACATTCTTAACTAAAAAATGTACATGGCAAGAAATATGACATTAGTATCCTAATATCAAAGTATATCCTAATATAGTGATTGAAAACCTTATCTGTGAAGACCTAGAGTCTGGTTTTCTGTGACTAATTCATATCTGGTTCCAATTGAGTGAAATCTTAAATAATATATTTGGTGAGCAAACTCTGACTATGCCAAGGCCTCCTGAAAGAGTTCGTTAATAATTGAACAAAGGAAGTCCTAAGAGATGGTTATGCCAAGGCCTGCATGTTGGACCATTTTTAATAGGATCAAGCGCATGATTATTAGAACATCAAAATAATTAATCAAAAGTTAGAGAAATACCTGCTTGTGCCATTGCATGTGGAATATATAAATATATATTTGGTGCTCAGTCTTCCTCTCCAGAAACCTTCCACTAATGATGATTATCAATAGGACAAACGTCTAAAAAATTAGATTTTGGAGAAGAAACCTAGCCTATTTATGATGGTTTACTGGTTCCTCCTATTATGGGCCCAGTAAAACCCAGTAGCCCACACTTATCATCCAATCGGCTTGAAATAAGAGGTGCATTGGGCTTTTAATTTTATGATCACAAACAGCCATAATTTGATCTCATTGGACCATGTCACGATCTGATTTAATTAAATAGAAATCATACAATTAATCAAAGCCCAAATTTTAATAAAATTTTCTAACATTCTCCCACTTAGATGATATTAATTATAGTTTTTTAAATAATAATAAAACTAACTCTCGAGTAGATAAAAAAGTTTTGATATGGTCACATTTTAAAAACAAAAGATCCTGAGATAACATCTTAATAACAATCCAACCAATATGACCATCAATAATGAATCATGATAATTATTATGCCATTCTACTGACACAAGACCAATCTATGATTATAATTATTAACAACAATATCAACATAGATTACTAGCTTGATAGTGTGTTAGGAATAGTACTTAACAAGTGATCTAAAAATATATGCTATAAAAAATTAGGTTTTATAAATGTACATTAGCAAAATCCATGATGTTATTATCTTGCTAGAATTATATATTATATTTTAGTAAAACAACAAATATCGATATTATCCCATAATATTTTTAAAAGAAAATTAAATGTAAGCGTATTAATAATAATTTGAAAGTTTTTCTATTATATTAAATATGAACCACTAGTTGCAAGTAGAGGGGTATGCTACTAGGACAAGAGACACAGTTCCTCAAAATACCGTTATAATATTTCAAATTTGTTTATAGGTATTTCTCACACACACATGTTTTCTAAATCTCTTAGGCTACAGCTTATTGCTTGCAAAATCTTGTAAAGTGAATGATAGGAATGTTTTCCAAGGAATAAAGAGTACACAAAGATTTGAATTTTTCCATGATCTACATCCTAAGACGAAGGATTCAAAGTGTAGTTTTTTTTTTGTAAGCAAAAATGAGATTTGGAGGAAGACAACCCGGCGTAGCTACCTCCTTTGGATATAACCATAAGGCCCTAAATCCTATTGGAGAATGTTCGATTTGGAACCCTCCTCCCCAATGAGTGAGTACGTCACTCTAGCCCCATCGCGGGCCAGTGAACCAAAAATCCTTCCAAACTCTGCATCCAAGCTACTAGGAACGAATCACTGTAAGTCTCCGAACCACTTGGTTGGAAGATGAAGCCCATTCCATTGGGCTACCATCGTGGTAGTGGATTCAAAGTGTAGTTGATAGCAATGGTGGAACCAAATTTATTATCCGCAAACTAGATTCTCGACTTATCACTGCTAGTGAGAATCATCTCTTAGAGCCCACTATCCCATGAGTGGAGTTGCGGGCGGTCTAAGTTTGTATCGTCCATGCGAGGTTAATATTAGCAGCTGACTTTCTTATTATTGAGGGAGACTAGACCATAATTATGAGTTGGATGTGGAGACTCTCAAGGAAGAGTCTCACACATCCTAGCTAATATATCGAGACCGCTGAGAGAGACTGCATCTATACATATTAGGTACGTCTATAAAGAGGCAAATAGTGTCATTGATTGGGTCTCAACTGAGGTTCTATGGACTGATTAGGAGATTGCTCCTGAACCATTTCATGATATTTTATTTTTTAATATTTTTATTCTATTCATACTAGACTTGCATGAATAATCTATCTTGATAGAAAAGAAAAGAAAAAAAAGGTGGGATTCGGAGTAGGTTGTATTTAGATTTGTTGGAATGGATGGCTAAAATAAGAGCCAAGGGCTCATTTGTTTGCTGTAAATGGGACGAGCTGGAGCACGCTTCACTAAAGCGCCTCCCGCTCTCTGAGGGCCATATTAAATTGGTGAAAGGAAACACTTAATTGTGGGAACTCACCGCTTCACTTTGGACTAATCAAGAATCTAAAGTGGGTTCTCTTGGGCCGAACTAAGTGGGATGCCCTGTCACAAGCAACAGGACTTAAAAGAATGTTTCGTTATAAGCGTTTGGAAGGTGTTTAGGGGGTAGCAGACACGGCATTTGTTGGCAATCCACAAGCAGGTATGCATGTAATACTATTTAACATTCTTAACTAAAAAATTTACATGGCAAGAAATATGCCATTAGTATCCTAATATCAAAGTATATCCTAATATAGTGATTGAAAACCTTATCTGTGAAGGCCTAGAGTCTGGTTTTCTGTGACTAATTTATATCTGGTTCCAATTGAGTGAAATCTTAAATAATATATTTGGTGAGCAAACTCTGACTATGCCAAGGCCTCCTGAAAGAGTTCATTAATAATTGAACAAAGGAAGTCCTAAGAAATGGTTATGCTAAGGCCTGCATGTTATAGGATCAAGCGCATGATTATTAGAACACCGAAATAATTAATCAAAAGTTAGAGAAATACCTATTTGTGCCATTGCATGTGGAATACATAAATATATATTTGGTGCTCGGTCTTCCTCTCCAGAAACCTCTCACTAATGATGGTTATTAATAGAACAAATATCTAAAAAATTAGATTTTGAAGAAGAAACCTAGCCTATTTATAATGGTTTACTAGTTCCTCCTATTATGGGCCCAGTAAAATCCAGTAGCCCACACTTACCATCCAATCAGGCTTGAAATAAGAGATGCATTGGGCTTTTAATTTTATGATCACAAACAGCCCATAATTTGATCTCATTGGACCATGTCACAATCTGATTTTATTAAATAGAAATCATACAATTAATCAAAGCTGAAATTTTAATAAAATTTTCTAACGTTCTCCCACTTGGACGATATTAATTATAGTTTTTTTAAATAATAATAAAACTAACTCTCGGGTAGATAAAAAAGTTTTGATATGGTTACATTTTAAAAACAAAAGATCCTGAGATAACATCTTAATAACAATCCAGCCAATATGACCATCAATAATGAATCATGGTAATCATTATGCCATTCTACTGACACAAGACCAATCTATGATTATAATTATTAACAACAATATCAACACAGATTACTAGCTTGATAGTGTGTTAGGAATAGCACTTAACAAGTGATCTAAAAATATATGCTATATCCATATTGGTCCTTATCATGATTTCTCTTTAACGTTATATTTTAACAAAAGCTAGAGAAATTCCATGACTTCAAAAAAAAATCTATACGTCTCCCAACAAAATATCGAGATCTTATGATGGTAAAATGAGACATACCTATACAACTATTATTCTCAAGACAAATATTTATTCTTGAGACACCATATTATATTTTATTTTATATGTGCATATAAATCATATGAGAATAAAATCCATCAATTAACAAAGCAATTAATCATAAATAATATTTATTTATTAAGTCAATATATAAACTCAAAAACATTAAACTCCACTAACCCAACAAATCAAAAGACTCTAAAATATCTGTGTTCCCAACATGTTTCATGAAAACTATGGGTCTTAGTCCTTTGATTAGGAGATCAGCAAACATTGATTATGTACCAATGTACTTTACTAAAATGTCTTCCTTCTTTCCCTAACTGTAAGATATTTGATTTTCATATGCTTGGATCTACTGTTGATCTTATAGTTCTTCGAATAAATGATAGCATCACTATTATCGCAGTAGATCACTAGTGGCCTTGAGATAGAGTCGACCATAAGAAGTTTAGAAATAAAATTCTTCAACTATATAGCTTGACAAGCTGCATCATAGCAAGTCACAAACTCAGCTTACATAGTTGAATCATATCAATGTCTACTTGATACTTTCCAAGATATATCTCCTCCAGCAAGCATAAATATATAGCCTAAAGTGGATTTTAGATCATCTAAGCAGCTACCAAAATTTGAATCAGAGTATCCAACCACTTCAAAATTATCCACTTTTCTGTATACAAGCATAAAATTTTTTATCTTCTGTAGATACCTCATAATCTTTTTAACTGCAATCCAGTGATCATGTCCTAGGTTTGAGAGACACCAACCAAGAACATTCACAACAAAAGCAATGTCTAGTCTGGTGCATACCTGCGCATATATCAAGCTTCCAGTGGCACTAGCATAAGGGATATTCTTCATAGATTCTCTTTCTACATCATTCTTAGGATACTGCTTATTACCGAGCTTATCTCTTTTCATAATTGGTGCATCCCCAAGCTTGCAATTTTGTATGTTGAATCTCTTAAGCACACGCTCAATATAAGCCTTCTGGGACAATCCAAGTAGGCCATGAGACCTATCACGATGAATTTCGATACTAAGAACAAAGGATGCATTTCCAAGATCTTTCATATCAAAAATCTTTAATAAGAAATTTTTGGTCTCATGAAGCAAGCTAATATCATTACTAACGAGCAGTATGTCATCAACATAGATTATAAGAAAGATAACTCTACTTCCACTAACCTTCATATATACACACTAGTCAAACATATTCTCAATGAAGCCAAATAATATCACAACCTTATTAAATTTGAGATACCACTATCGAGAAATTTGCTTGACCTCATAAATAGACTTCTTTAGTTTGCATACCATGTGCTCTTTTTCTTCTTTTTTGAACCCATCAAGTTGCACTACATAAACTTTCTCTCATGAAGATCTTTATTCAAAAAGACTATCTTCACATCCATTTGGTGAAACTCTATATCAAAATGAGCTACCAATGCCATCACTATTCTGAAGAGTCTTTAGTAGAAATCGATGAGAATGTCTTATTATAATCAATGCTCTCTCTTTGTGTGAAGCTCTTTGCAACCAATGTAGCTTTGAACCTATCAATCCTATCTTTAGAATCTTTTTTAGTCTTAAATATTCATTTGCAGCCTATGGGTTGGTAACCTTCAAATAATTCAATCAGTTCCTAAATAGAGTTATTTACCATAGATTTCATCTCCTCTTTCATCACATCTAACCACATATCTGATTGATGACCTAGATAGCTTCTTCATAATTTATGAGATCCACAATCTGACCAATATCATACTCTGCCTCCCAAAGATAGATAGTAATCATTGGGGATTACCGATTTTCTCTTCCTTATGGATCTTTTCATAGGAACATCTGTAATAGGCTCATCTGTAATATAGTATTCATCACCGCGGTTAGATCTAACTATTTTTATGACTTTTCAAATTTACTTCTCAACTTTAGTTTTAAAAATTTTAAACTTTTCAAGTGCGCTGAATTTCTCTTTTATCAAAAAGACATAGCCATATCGAGAGAAGTCATCAATAAATGTGATAAAATATTTATTACCACATAAGATACATGGTGGAGTAGGGCCCACTAATATATGTGTGTATAATTTTTAGAAGGCCTTGACTGTGGGTTGCACCTTTCTTCTTAGTCTTAATCAACTTTTTTATAATACAATCAATACATGTTCCCAAGTCCTGAAAATCAATGGGAGGAAATTTTTTTTTCTTTATTAGTCTATCAACTTTTTTCTTGAAAATATGACCTAACCATTTGTGCCAAAGTAGGAAAGACTTTTTATTGCCCAGAGATAGCAACTCAAGAGGGAAGAGAGGGTGAATTAGGTTCTTATAATTTTATTCAAATTTAACACTAAACTATATGTGCTTCAATCTGTGCTATCTTTAGTGATTGTGAGAAGTATGCAATGGTGCAGCAGCAGAATTAAGATAACAAAATCAAGTATGAAAGTAAGGCAAGAATTAAAACAAAGCTTAACTAAAAGGATGCAAAGTATGTAAAGGGATAGAAGAAGTCCAATACAAAAATACTAAAATTTATAATAGTTCGATGCAACACGCACCTACATCCGCTCTCTAAACTTTTCTTAAGATTTTTACTATAATTCTTCCTTGATTATAATATGTTTATTTTTTTGGGCTCACAAATAAATTCAGTTAGTTTTAAACAGAAGTACTAACCAAAATTTTACACCATTAATTTTTCAAACTTATTAACAATCTAGTTAATTTTATGGGCTTACCAACCAAAATCTATACAATATTTAGTTATGAACTTGGATGGATCTAATCCCCAAGTTTTTTTACCCCAAAAAAACTTATAAATAAATCAAAAATACAAAGTATATAATTTTAGTACAAAAGAAATAAAAAATAAAAACTCTTTTGAAGGTGGAGAAAGAGTTGAATGATTGATCTTTTAAAGTTTGACTTCTCTTCAATCAATGCTTGAGAGGATGTTGGAGAAGATCACTCTTGAAAAGTTCTAAATTCTATGTATTTTATCCCTCTCTTTTTTCTTTTCTCAATAATATTCAATAAATCTTTCTTAGTTTAAAGATTTTTTTTCTCTTTAATCTACTTAATTTTGCTTCCAAATTAATTCTCTAGCCTTAAATATCCTTATAGTTTGTTGGAGAGTGAGTTCTAGTTATTGAAAGCTCTAAAATGATTGTTGGAATAGAGAAATAATTATTGAGCAATGATCAGAAAATTAGACATTAGAGTTGTCCCACATCAGGAGTCGACTCGATTTCCTCATGAGTCGACTCGGCTATAGTACTAAGTCAACTCATCTATAGTACAAGTCGGCTTGATAGCCTGTGCCACAAAATAGCTTTCTATTTTTTTAGTTGGAGTCTGCTCGAATCACCCTCAAGTCAACTCGATCTTGTGCTAGAGATCCTCCAACATGCTAGAGTTGACTTCAAACTCCCTGAGGTCAACTCAAATTCATCCCAAACTTGTTATTTTTCATTTTAAGCCTTCTTACAGTGAATGGGTTGGCTCCTTTTGCTCTATGGTTGATTTCACTAAATCTTGAACTCAAAAAATTTTTTTTTGAAGATCTTGACTTAGTGAATTTATGAAAATCTTTTTCAATGAATATTTCTTCAATTTTAACATCTGAAAAGATCTACATACATTCTTTTATGAATTTATGGAGATTTTTTTTAATGAGTATTTCTTTAATTTTTTAATATCTTAAAATATCTACATATATTCCTAAAATACATGATTAGATATATAATATACTCAAAATTTGATAATCATTAAAATCAATCACGGGATCAACAATTTTTCTCTTTTTGATGATGACAAAACTTTGAGTATATACTAAAGAAACTAGTGTGAATCAAGATAAGAATAACGAATTAAGCTTCATGAAAATTCTTAATGAGCCTTTAGTTTATTACACATCATTAGTATATACATATTTCATATACTCATATCAAAATGATATTTTAATTTAAATCAATGGGTATCAATATTTTAAGCATAAAAAATATTGAGTTTCTTAAGCGTCAATCCTTCAAGCATATACTCAACATACTTTTCTCCATTTTTGACAACATTAAAAAGCTCATGAAAAGTCAAATAAATTATTTCTCTTTAAAAACTTATCTTTTAATTTAAAATATATTTTAAATATTTTTTTAATTTTAAAAATTAGTTTAAATTTTAATATCAATTGCTTTCATCCTTATTGAATGGTGATGATTTTTTAATTAGATTTTTAAATATATATATACTTTTAAGTTTTAAAAAGAATAGAGCTTTTCAAAAGATTTGATCATGAAATCAAGTATAATATATACATTAATATTTATTTTTTTTTCTTAAAAAAATTTAGTCAATTAAGTTTAAAAAAGATATGTATCAAAAATATATCGAGCAAGTCAAAGATTTTAATATATAGTATCAAGGTAAATGAAAATTACTTATTTAAAATCATTTCTTAAGTAAAAGTTTCTTGATGCAAGTAACTTTATAAGAAATTCTCAATGCATATCAAAATTTTAGTATTATATTTAGATTTTTAAATAAGTTTTTCAAATTAAAAGTATGCATCAAAATAGTAAATCAGATTATTAAACTCAAATTAGTTTGAAGTAAGAATATGTTTCAAATTTATTTTAACTCTAATTATTTATCAAAAATGATTTAGCAATCAAATCAATCGAATTAAATTAATAGATCAAGATCATATGAAAGCTCAAACTAAAAGAGACATAATACAATTATTTGAGAATTTAAGATCAATATTTATTTTTTTGTATTATTTTTTTACTCAAATTAACTAGAGTTTTCAATCAAATTAAGATAGATAATATTCAACAAACATCTCTCCCCCTTTCAAATTTAACTTGAGTTTAGCTTTTCAAATTCAGATTTCAAAGACTCAAAAATATTTTTTTCTTGAGTTCAATTTAGATTTTCAAGTTTGTGATACTATCCCCCCTTAAACCCTTATAATAAATTTAGATTGAGTCATAATATATATATCTTCAAAATAAACATAACTCTCTTTTTTCAAATAAAATTGATTTATTAGATAGATTTTTAAATTCAATTACAAAGATGCTTTGAACTTCAAAAATTCAAAAAGGATTGAGCTTTTCATAACAAAGAATTGAGACACAATATTCTTTCCTTTTTCAAAAGATAAATCAATGAAATATAGGATAAATAGTAAGCTATATGATACAAATTGATTAATATTGTAGTCTTCTTTAAATATTTATCTTTAAAGATAAATTATAGCTTTCTTGAATCATTTTTCTTGATATCAATTTTAAAATATTTTTAAAAAATATTTTTTAAATCTATTTTTTAAAATTAATTAATTAGAATAAAGTATGAATGTTCATCAATAAATTTTCTTTTAAGATTAAAAATAATTTTTTGATATCAATTAATTATTAAAGAGAATGATGGTATGATGAAAATATATGAATTATAAATAATTATTTGAAATAAATCAAAATAAGTGAAGTACAAATGATCATCAATAATTTTTATTTTTGTTAAGTTGCAAAATGGTTTCAATAATATTTTCTCCTCCTATTTTTCATAATTAATGCCATAAATTATTTTTCAACTTTTTCTCCTCTTTTTCTTTCAAAATAAGTATTTTTATCATAAATTTAATTGATACAAAATTTAACCTTTAAATTTAGATAATTTAACTTTCAAATTTAGAAAATCTATTTTTAAAAGAGTATCAAATTTGAATTATATAGGACATCTAATTCTTAAATAAGCATGTTTGATACCAAATTCATATTTGAAAATTTATTTTAAAAAAATGAGTATCTAATTCAATTTAACTCTAGAATTGTCAAGAATGTTCATACAAATTAGATTTATGAACTCAACATATGGGTGATATCAGGTCAATGGAAATCAATTCATTTGTCTGATATCACTTCAAATCAAGTAAATCAAATTAAATAAATATATGTAAATATAATTTGAGAAAACTATAAGGCACTTCATTGAGAGTTTAAAATTAATTGAATCAAAACTTAAATTTAAGAAAATAATAAGATAAATGATTGAAAATTTGAGATCAATATCAAGATTTTCGATACCAATTTGCAGTAAATGTCTCTCCTATCTTCAAAACGTGAATACCATAAAGTTTATCACATGATATTTTCTCTTCCTCTTTTTCATAATTCTTGTTGAATAGAAATTAACTTTTAAATATATTCTCATTTTTCTTTCAAGTTAAGCATCTTTAATTAATACCATATTAAATTTTAATTAATACTGTTAGGAATAAATTTTGCTCCCATCGAAGTCCAGTCTGAAGCTTAGCCTAATGCAGCTGGTAACCACGAAAGAGCTTCAATCGAAAATTCTCTCCCTAGCAGTCGGCAGTGACCGAACTACCCAGTGGATAAATCTAGCCAAACTTTTCAGCGGTCGAGCTCCAGCCGAACCTCTTCAGCCGGTCAAACTTCTCATTAGCTGAACTCTTTTCGAACTTCTTCAATAGTCGAGCTTTTATAGAAGCCGAACTCCTTCCGGACTCCTTCAGCAATCGAACTTCTACGGAAGCCAAACTCCTTCTAGCAGTCGGGCTTCTACAGAAGTCAAACTCCTTCTGAACTCCTTCAGCAACTAGGCTTCTATGGAAGCCGAATTTCTTTCGAACTCGTCCAGCAATCGAGCTTCTACGAAAGTCGAACTCCTTCCGAACTCCGCTAGCGATTGGATTCCTATAGGAGCCGAACTCCTTCTAGACCGTTCTTTCAGACGAATTCCTACAGATGATCCCACTATTGAATGGTTATAATTATCATGATAATTATGATTATCATTTATCAAGATAATCATGATCGATATTTATCAGGGCGATCGTGATTGGCATTTATCAGGATGGTTACGACAGTCATTAATCAAGGCAGTTACAACAGGCTCCATCTATAAGAAAGAACCTCCAGATACATTTTCTTGAGACTTTTCTTTTTCTTTCCGAAACTCTACCAAACATCTCTCTGAGCACTCCATTTCTATTGACTAGAGCTAACTTGACCGTCGGAGGGTCCTATCGAAGCCGCCACCACCGACTTCGAACGAAACTTTATTTTGTAGATTACTGACGACGACCTCATCTTCCTCGACTCTAGTTCGATCTGACGTCAACCAAATTCTACACCAATAGAATTGATGCTAGAGAAAGGGCCCTCTATTCTTGAGGTTTTCTTAATCTTAAAGGAGTGCTCAGCAGCGATCTAGAGTTCTTCCAAAAAAAAAAGGCCTCTTAGGAAAACTTCGATCCGACAATCAACGGCTTCTGCAATCAGATTCCATCCAGATATATCAGTTTCCGCTCCAGCTTTGGTAACTTAAGCTCTACCTGTAGTCATAGTGGATCTGGAGCAGTTTAACCTACTGATGCAGTGGATTCAGGACCTCACCGAGATGGTGCAGACTATACGGCAGCCTTCGATGATGACTCCACCAAGAAATCCGCCATCAAGTTGTCAAAAACTGGTTCCAAGGAAGAGCATTTGGGCTAGCATGCCCGTCGTTGCTGAAAAAGGGAAACAAAGAGCAGAGGATTTAAGTTTGGATCATGGTTCTCCTCTAGAGGAGACCTTCTCCATCTATAGCCGAAAGCCCTCCAAAGTCTATGATCGAAATGACGTCCTCAATCACAAACTACGAAAGATGGACCGACGGATTGAGGAGCTCGACCACGTCGCCCCAGCTCACCATGATGACGTCCGTACTGATTCTTCTTTCTCTCTCCAAATTATGCAAGAGCCCATTCCACCGAACTTCAAGCTCCCTCAACTTAAAAGCTACGATGGAACCTCTGATCCGGTTGATCATCTAAAGGCCTTTCGAATCATGATGCTGCTTCATGGCACACCAAACATCATATTATGTTGAGCTTTTCCATCTATCTTAAAGGGAGCAGCAAGAAATTGGTACTCAGCATTGAAGTCGAGTATGATCTTTTCTTTTGATTAGATGAACCATCAGTTCATGGCTCACTTCATCAGTAGTCGATGTCCACACCGAAATTCAGATTCTCTGATGAATGTCAAGCAGAAGGTGAAAAAATTTATCTAGGCTTATGTCATCCGATTTAACACTGGCATTGGAGGTTCGGAACCTGGACCAGTCTGTTGCAATGGTCGCGCTCAAGGGCGGCCTTTAGAAGAATGATTTATTATTTTTTCTGAAAAAGTATCCTAAGAATTTTGTCGATCTACTAGCCCGAGTCGAGAGATATGCCCGTATGGAAGAAGTCTTCAAATTGAAGGACGAAGAAGTCGTAGAAGAGCGATGGACGGACGAGTCTAATAAACCCGCCATCGATGGAGGGTCAAGTGAAGTTCAACCACACTCACGGACTCTCCCCGGGTGTAAGCGAGCCTGAACTCCTCGAGCTCGTCATCAAGGAACCTCCGACAGAAGGGTGCCAAGAAGTCCTCCTCCTGAAAGGTTCCATAACTATGCCCTCCTCAGTACTTCTAAGGCTCAAGTTTCGACAGAAATTAGGAACCAGCTGCTAAGATCAGAAGAATTACGATCTCTCCCAAACAAGCACGATCGAAGCAAGACTATCTCTACCATCACGACCACGACCACGATACTAAAGAATGTGTTCAGCTCCAAGACAAAATCGAGGAGCTCGTCAGGAGAGGCCAGCTAGATTAGTTTCTTGGATGCCAGTCTAAAGCAGAAGAAGATCGGCTGAAGGCGCTACCATAGCCAGAACCACCAATGATAGAGGAATAATAGAAAGGTCAATCGCCTTCCGTATCATCGACACCACGTTTGGAAGGAGCTTGGTACTTTGGCAATCCATCATCTCCAACGTCAAAGCCAAGAGGAGCTCGCTCCAAATTATATGATGATAGAAAAGAAGCAAAAACTATGTGATGATAGAGAAAACTATGTAAAAACTATGCAAAAAACTATGCAAAAACTATATGATGATAGAAAAGAAGCAGTCAATAGTGACCATGTTAAGAACAGAAGGAGAACCTCATCCTAACATGAGCCAGTCAAAGTCCTTCAACCTCGACTAGAGATGGAATCTCTTCCGAGCGATCGAGACAATCTCGACTAGAGATAAAATCTCTTCCGAGCGTCCGAGTCAATTTTGACTAGAGATAAGATCTCTCTGAGTGACCGTGACAACCTCAGCTAGAGATAAGATCTCTTCTGAGCGTCTGAGTCAACCTTGGCTAGAGATGGAATCTCTTCCTAGCGACTGTACCAACCTCGGCCAGAGATAAGATCTCTTCCAAGTGACCAAGTCAACCTCGGCCACTCGGCTAGAGATAAAATCTCTCTCGACTGAACCTCGGCCAGAGATAAGATCTCTCTTGAGCGACCAAGTCAACCTCGGCCAGAGATAAAATTTCTTTCGAGCGCTCAAACTTCAACCTCGGCTAGAGATAAGATCTCTCCCAAGCGACAATGCAACCTCGGCTAGAGATAAGATCTCTTCGGAGCGTTCGAGCTTCAACCTCGACTAGAGATAAGATCTCTCCCGAGTGACCGCGCCAACCTCGACTAGAGATAAGATCTCTTTCAAGCGGTCGGGCCAACCTCAGCTAGAGATAAGTTCTTTTTTTCAAGCAACCGCACCAACTTCAGCTAGAGATAAGATCTCTCCTGAGCGCCCGAGCTTCAACCTCGGCTAGAGATAAGATCTCTTCGAGCAACCGGACCAACCTCGACTAGGATAAGATCTCTCCTAAGTGGCCAGGCCAACCTCGGCTAGAGATAAGATCTCTCCCAAGCGCCCAAGCCTTCAACCTCGGCTAGAGATAAGATCTCTTTCGAGCGATCGGACCAACCTCGGTTAGAGATAAGATCTCTTTCGAGCTTTCGAAGGCTTTTGTTCATTTAGGACGAGATGGAGGGAGAGGCCCTATCAATGGCCCTTATGTGCTCCCACAGTTCGTTAGGAATAGAAGGAGAACCTCATCCTAATGTGAGCAAAGTCGAAGGCCTCGTTCATTTTAGACAAGATGAAAGAGGAGGCCCTGACAACAGCCCTTATATGCCCCATAGTCCATTAGGAATAGAGAAAAAATCTCGTCAACATGAGTAAAATCGAAGACCTCGTTCATTTTAGAGATGGGGAAGAGACCTGACAACGGCCCTTATGTACCCCACACCCATTAGAAATAGGAGGAGAACCTCGTCCTAATATGAGCAAAGTCGAAGACTCATTCATTTTAGACGAGATGGGGGGAGAGGTCCTATCAACGGTCCTTATGTACCCCCACAGTCCGTTAGGAATAGGAGGAGAACCTCATCCTAATATGAGCAAAATCGAAGACCTCATCCATTTCGATCATTTTAGATGGGATGAGAGAAAAGACCTCAAAGATGGCCCCATTATGCTCGATAACAATAGGAGACAAGATCTCCTCCGAGCTTCAACTACACTTTTAACCTCGGCTGGAGATAAGGTGCATAGCCTTGAAGAGGACTTCAGTAGTTGCTCTTTTTATACTCCCTTCCTTCGAGTTTTGAACTTGGGAGTAGGGAGACTATTGTTGGGGATAAATCCCGCTCCCATCGAAGTCCAGTCTGAAGCTTAGCCTAATGCAGCTGATAATCACAGAAGAGCTTCAATCGAAAATTCTCTCCCTAGCAGTCGAATTCATTCAGTGATTGAACTACCCAGCGAACAAACCTAGCCGAACTTCTCAATGGTTGAGCCCCAGCTGAACCTCTTCAACCGACCAAACTTCTTAGTAGCCAAACTCCTTTCGGACTTCTCTAACAACCGAGCTTCTATGAAAGCCGAACTCCTTCCAGCAGTCGGGCTTCTATGGAAGTCGAACTCCTTTCGGACTCCTCCAACAGTCGGACTTTTATGGAAGCCGAACTTCTTCCGGACTCCTCCAGCAATCGAGCTTCTATGGAAGCCAAACTCCTTCTAGACTCTGCTAGCGGTTGGATTCCTATAGAAGCCGAACTCCTTCCGAACCATTCCTTCAGACGGATTCCTACAAATGATCTCACTACTGAATAGTTATAATTATCACGATAATTATGATTATCATTTATCAAGACAATCATGATTGACATTTTTAGGATGATCACGATCGATATTTATCAGGATGGTTACGACAGTCATTAATCAAGACAATTACAACAGACCCCGTCTATAAGAAGGGACCCCAAATATATTTTCTTGAGGCTTTTCTTTTTCTTTCTAAAACTCTACCGAACTCCTTTCTGAGCACTCCATTTCTATTGGCCAGAGCTAACTAGACCGTCGGAGGATCCTACCAAAGCCACCACCACCGACTCCGGATGGGACTTTATTTTGTAGATCACCGACGGCGACTTCATCTTTTTCGACTCTAGCTCAATCCGACGTCAATCAAATTCTACACCAACAAATATCAATTTAGTAATCAATTTATCTTAAATGAATTCTCCTTTTAATATCAAGATATTTTCAATCAAATAGCCTTTTAAGAGTAAAAATTTTATTTTTTTTTATCTTTTAAATTGAGCATATTTAATATGAACTTAATTAATGTCAAATTTAAAATTTAGATTATTTACCTTTTAAATTTAAATTTTTAAATTTAAGAGTATTTTTAATTAAAAGATTATATCTTCTTTAATGTTTTCTTTCCTTCTTGCAAAAATACAATATAGGTTTTATTTTTTAAATTCAAATCAAGACTTCTTTCTTTTCTCAAAAGCATAGATACACATATACTTTCCAATTTTAATTAAAAGAATTTAGAATTTTAAAAATTTTGAATAATATAATCTTGAAAATACTTCTCTTATTTTGATATTGAAGTAGATCATTTAAAAATATATCTCAAGAATTTATCTCAAATAATATAATAGCAAGAATATGGCTATAAAAATTTAAATTTGAGACATGGTATACTTTTCTTTTGTCAAAAAATAATGTAATAGAATTCAAGACAAAAATAAACTATTTGATATAACTTATAATACTAATTATGATAAGTTTTTAAAAAATTATTTATTTATACCATTTGAAAGAAGTTTTTATTTGTTTCTTTGAGCTTTACAAATCTGAGATAGATAAATTCTTTTAAAATTAGAAATTTGAATATATCATTCAAAGTAAATCATAAGGAGATTTATTTAATATTTCAAAAAATATTTCTTTCTTTTCTCAAGAAATATTATACATTAAGCTCTGAAAAGATATCAAATACTTATAATTTATCTCAAACAATATCATATTAAAAATATAACTATGCAAACTTAGATTTGAGATGAAGATATTTTCTCTTTTTGTTAAAAGATAAAATATTAGAGTGCAAGACAATGATGTGCTATCTAATAATAATTATAAAAAATTTTATATTAAAAATTTTGAAGTTTAAACTAAATAATAATTATCTTGATATCAATTGAACTAAAATTTAGATCAAACAATAATTTTCTTAAAAATTTGATATCACTAAAAGGTTAAAGAAGATTAATTTTTAAATTTATATGTTGAAAGTAAGTTCTACTTGATATCAATTTTTCAAATCAAAGTTAATTTTAAAATTTTATTTGATATAATTATAAAAATAATTCTTTCCATATTAATTTTAGATACCAATTAGAAAATCAAATTGAATAATTTGTTTGGTATCTTTTAGGATATCAATACAATGAAAATTTGAACAAATTAATGATTTTCTTAAAAGTTTGATGTCACTTAAAGATTAAGAAAATCAATTTAAATTGATATTAACAAATCATTTATGTTAAGAGATTTTTCAAAGAGAAAATCATTTTATACTTTTTTCTTAGAAAATATCAAATATTTGCTATTTTTAATTAAATTTCAAAAATATTTTATCTTTAATATTCCAATAATTTTTTCTATGCCAAAAAATTTAATCTTCTTAATTTCTCTCATTTTCTTTTAATTTAATTAATTATTAATATTTCTTCCTTAGTTTTATAAAATAAGCACATATTGAATCATAGAAATCAAACAAACCTCAAACATACATATTTTAAAAAAAAAAATAGATTTTCATAGATTTGTCAAAAAGTGTTTTCAAGAATTGATCAGTGCATTCAAAATGCATGAGGGCTATATGTACAAAAATGATGGATTGCTAAGGATACTAATGCATTAAAGAGAATTCTAGCATCCTAAGATATAGGTCCAAGCTAGCTAGAAGGAGAGAGAGATCAGCTTTTGGTGGAAGAGGAGTTTGAAAAGAAATTATGGTTTGAGAAAATTGAAAATAAAATAATAGAGCCTTGAAACAATTCAATTAAGAAATTCATCCTAGACTCAGGAGTTGACTCATCTCAGACTCAAGTCGACTCCTGAAAAAGGGTCAACTCTAGTAAAACTAAGGGTTGGCTCCTCACAGAACTGTTCTGAAAACTGTTTAGGCATATGAGTCGACTCCTTTATTTCATGAGTCAACTCCATAATATAGAAAATAGTTTAAGAAGTTTCAATTTAAGAAAATTTGATCAATTTAGATGAAAATTAATATGCAAGCAAGTTGGAAATCAAAAATAATATTCAAATTAAATTTTAAGTTAACAAGAAAAAAGAACCTAGATATAAGCACTATCTTATTTAGTTTCAACTAAAAAAATTTTGAATCCTTAGGGGTCAACCTATAATGCAATGTAATTCAACACATCAAGCACTTGATTTTTATGATTAAATGTCTTATCTTCAAGTGTTTATTTTATATAAAATTTTTAAGAAATTTTAATATTTAAGCATCTTATGAGAGAATGCCAAAAATTAATTTCTCTTGTAAGTTTACTAATTAAAACATTCATACCCAATTAAGCATCTTTCAATTTAAGTTCATCAATTATAAAATTGATATGGAAAGGCTTAAAATATCATGCTAAATTTTAAGATAAAATCATTTCATTCATAACATAATATATAAAGGATAGCTTATTAATTTAGAAATCAAAATATTCAAATCATTGCTAGCATCAAAATCAATCATACTTATCAAAACATAAAAAGAATCATCATATGCACATATATTAACAAATCATTAAAGTTAATGCATTTAATAAAATAATTATTGATGGTGTGGTATAAGAATTAAAGATTTAAAGTTTACCAAGCATCATCACCCATCCTAGTTCATTTTCAAGGCATCTATCAAAAAAAATTTTCTCCTTTTATTTCATTGGATCCTTAGTATACTTGCAAAATTACTTCATAATTTTTGGTACTCAAGCTTTTTTGGATTTATAATAGTTAGTGCTTAATGTTTCTTTTGGAATCCAAATTTATTTGATTAATGTATGGCCAATCCTTTTAAAATTGTTTTCAAAAATTTTATGGCCAATTTGATTACATTTGAAATATTTAATAGAATGATTTTCAAATAATTCTTTTATCAGTATTTTTTTAGTATGTTGCTATTTTTCTAAAAAAATGAAACTAGTTTTATTGAAAACAATGTTATTATTATTATTTACTATCAATTGAAGATTTTGAAAGCTAAGGATAAATTTTTCAACTATGAATTTCAAAATCTCAATCTTTCTTCTTAATCTTTTATTTCTTCCAAAAGTTCTTTCTTTCTTTTTAGAATATTTTCCTTTTCTTCTAGGAAGAATTTTGAAATCTCATATTCTTTTTTCAGCTTAATATTTATTTTAACTAAAGAACTTTTAGATTTTGAAATAATTTTTTTTTAACTAAGAATTTTTCAGATTCAACTATATTCTTCTTTTTCTTAGTTAAAGTTTTAATTTATTCTAAGAAATCTTTCTTTTCTTTTGCTATGTTGTTCATATTTTTTAATAGATCTTTTTTCTTAAAATTTTATTTTTTTCTTCAGGTAAAGATAAGTTAGATTTTTTAAGCTCTTTGTTTTATAGCTTTACCTTTTTATGTTC
Organism: Cocos nucifera; assembly: GCA_006176705.1. Classification (NCBI taxonomy): domain Eukaryota; kingdom Viridiplantae; phylum Streptophyta; class Magnoliopsida; order Arecales; family Arecaceae; genus Cocos; species Cocos nucifera. Next base: position 782,031 of record QRFJ01000404.1, read on the forward strand.
ATCTATTAGATTATTAAAGGCCTTATATAATTTTTTAAAAGTGAAATTGAAAGAGTTATTAATTTTTACTTCATCATCATTGGCTATAAGATAAAAATTTGTAGCAATTTTTTTTTCTTTCTTATTTAGCTTTTTTTGACTTGCCCTTCCTTAATTATTGCTTTTTTTCTTCTTTGTTTCTTCTCTTTTTTCTTCTTTTCATCCTCATGAGCTGTAAGGCATAAATTGGGGTGAGCTTCTTTTTCTTCTTAGAAGCTTGATTCTTCAATCTGATTTGCTTTCTCATAAATTTTTTTTTAATTTCTCCCATATATATTTTTCTAAAATATATAAAAAAATTATATTAAATACATTTAAGTCCAAGGAGCAATAAAGCATGTTCATGATCTTAGCATTTAGGTGCATTATTTTTTTTATCAACAAATGATGTATTTTGTGTGTGAGGGTCATTGATAATAATCTTTTATAGATTATAGTTTGTACTTTAATGAAGATTTTTATCTTAACTTTTCAATAAGTATAACTTGAGCCATCAAATCGTGAGAATCTATCTATAGAATATCCATCATTAAAAGAAAATTTTATTTTAGTTACCAAGATCTTTAGCTCTTGACGGTTAGGTCAATAACTAATAATAAAACACTTGCTCTGCTACTACTTATTGCCTAGAGGTAGCAACTCAAAAGAAGGGATAAATTAGGTTCTTATAAAGTTTTATTCAAATTTAACTCTAAATTATTTGTGCTTCAATTTGTGCAATCTTTAGTGATTGTGAGAAGTATGCAATAGTGCAGCAATGAAATTAACATAACAAAACCAAAGTATGAAAGCAAGGTAAGAATTAAAATAAAGCTTAGCAAGAATTAAAAAGATGCAAAGTATGTAAAGGGATAGAAGAAGTTCAATACAAATACACTAAAATTTATAGTGATTTAGTGCAACTCGCACCTACATTCACTCCCCAAGTTTTTCTTAGGATTTTCATTATAATCCTCTATTGATTACAGTATATTTATTTTTTCAGACTCACAAATAAATTCAGTTGATTTTAAATAGGAGTGCCAACCAAAATCTTACACCATCAATTTTTCAGACTTACTAACAATCCAGTTGGTTTTACGGGCTCACCAACTAAAATCTATACAATATCCGATTATGGGTTTAGACCAGCCTATTCTCCAAGTTTCTTTTTCCTAAAGAAACTTGTAAAGAAATCAAAAATACAAAGTATACAATTTCAATACCAAAGAAATAGAAAATAAAAATTCTTTTGAAGTGCAAAGGAGTTGAATGATTGATCTTTTGAAGCTTAACTTCTCTTCAATTAATGCTTGAGAGGATATTGAAAATGTTGGAGAAGATCACTCTTAGAAAGCTCTCAATTTTATGTACTTTATCCCTTTCTTTTTCTCTTTTTCAATGATATTCAATGAACCTTTCTTAGTTTGAAGATTTTTTTCTTTAATTTACTTAATCTTATTTCTAAATTAATTCTCTAGCCTTAAATATCCTTAAAGATAGTTGGAGAATGAGTTCTAGTTGGCTAAAGCTCTGAAATGATCGTTGGAGTGGAGAAATAGCTACTGAGCAATAGTAAAAAAACTAGCTATTAGTCGACTTGGCTACAGTATTGAGTCGACTCATCTACAGTACGAGTCAGCTCGATATCTTGTGCCAAAAAAATAGCTTTCTATTTTCTTAGATTGATTCGTCTCGGATCACCCTCGAGTCGAATCGACCTTGTGCCAAAGATCCTCCAATGTGCTAGAGTTGACTCTAAATTTTCTGGGGTCAACTCCAATTCATCTAAAATTTATTATTTTCCATTTTAAGCCTTCTTCTAGTAAATGAGTCGGCTTCTTTTGCTCTGAGGTTGATTCTACTAAGTTTTGAACTCAAATTTTTTTTTTTTGAAGACCTGATTTAATGAATTTATGTAGATCTTTTTTAATGAGTATTTCTTTAATTTTAACACCTGAAAAAACCTACATACATTCTTGTGTGAATTTATAGAGATTTTTTTCAATGAGTATTTTTTCAATTTTAATACCTGGAAAGACCTACATATATTCTTGAAATACATAATTAGATACATAATATACTCAAAGTTTGGCAATCATCAAAATCAATCATGGGATCAACACTTTTCTTTAATTTTAAATCTATTTGGTCCAACATGTTCCACATTAAAAGCTAACAAAACTATTGAGATCCAAGTACATCCTATACATACCATCAGATAAAACACAACTACCAATAACTCTGAAATTAAAACTTAAATCAACTCTTCCATTACTGATAATAAAATTATTTTCAATCTTGTCAAGTAAAGAAATTGAAACCAATTCCTCCTAAATAAGGATGCATCAAAAGTGTTATTCAAAACTAATTTAAATCCTGAATCTAACTTTAACTTTATAGTTCCTATGCAGTTGACTTCGACTTCCACATCGTTCTCCACCTTTAGTTTGGACTTCTTCTTACTTGGCTTTCTTCTCTTTATGAATTCTTGCAAAATAGATGCCACATGAATAGTGGCACCACTATCAAGCCAGCAGGAATTCAGAAAAATATTGATCAAATATGATTCAAAACAGACATTGCTCCTTATTTTTTTTTCTAGCCAAGCTTTGAACTTAGCGCAATCAGCCTTCTTGTGATCCCTTTTCTTACAGAAATAGTACTTATTCTTCATGTCACTCTTTTGTCCTTCTTCATCCTGCGTCTCATCATTACCTTGCTTCTCAAATCTTGATTTTTCTTAGGAGCAAAAGACTTGAATTTCTTATTATTCCATTTTTCTTTGTAGTTGGGTTTGGATTGAGCAACAAGGTGAGCATACTTAGTCCTCTCCTTCTTCAAGTTTTTTTCTTCAGCTATACACCTGGTGATCAAATCATTGATGCTTTAAGATTGATTCTACATATTATAGACTATTTTGATTTGACTGAAATCAGCTAGCAATGAGTTAAGAGCATGATGGTTAATAAAATTATCATTGATAGAAATCTAAAAATTCTTAAGCTTAGCAGGTTGAACGTGGACCATCATCAAAATATATTCCTTAATTTCTTTTGAGCTATCATATTTTGTACCTGTTGATGTAGAATCTGATCATCGTTGGAATCAGCTGGAGTAGAGGTGGACGAGGTCGCCGTCGGAGACCTGCAAAATGAAGTTTCGTCTGGAGCCAGTGGGGGGTTGCTCCGGCAGGACCCTCCGACGATCAAGTCAGCTCTGACCAATAGGAATGGAGTGCTCGAAAATGAGTTCCGCAGAGCTTAGAGAGGGAGAGGAGAGCTTAGAGATCAGAGTTCAGAGATTAGAGTTAGCATATCTGGAGGATCCTTTTTATAGGTGGAGCTTGATGGTGATAACTATAGTTGTCTGATGGTGGGCCGCTCGAGGCTGCACCAGGTTTGATGCAGAGAGGATGGTGTCATCAGGTCAAAAGCGACAGTCATATCATCCGACAGTGGTGGGCTGCTCGAGGTCTGGCGGAGCCGCTGTAGCATCATCTGTGGCAGACTGATGGTGACCGTTCATTCAGCTTTAATAGCCATGGCTCTCAGAAAGTAGGCATTGATCAATGGACTTTGGCATATATCGATTCTAAGAGAGTTCAGCCAAGGGAAAGCTCGAAAGGAGTTGGGTCGAAGGAGTGCGGAGGGAGTTCGACTTTCACAAGCGCTTGACTGGAGGAGTGCGGCTAAGACTCGATCGCTGGAGAGTTCAAAAGAAGCTTAGCCATCGAGGAGTTCGGTCGGAAAGGACTCAGAGGGAGTTCGGCTCTTACGGGAGTCGGACTGAAGCTCGGCTGCTGAGAGGTTTGGCTAAATCTCGACTGCTGGGAGTCCAAGGAGCTCGACCGCTGCTTGGCCATCGAGGAGTTCGCTAAGAAGTTCGGTCGAGGGACGACTGCTGAGAAGTTCGATCACTGAGAATCCGAAGGAGCTCGGCCACTGAGAAGTTCGACTAAAATCTGACCGCTGAGTAGTTCGGCCGGCCCTAAGAGTTCGACTAAGATCCATTCGCTAAAGCTCTTCTGTGGCTACTGGTTGCATTAGGCTGAGCATCGAACTATACTTTGGTAGGAGTGGAGTTTATCCCCAATAATAGCCCCTCCCACTCCCGAGTTCGAAACTCAAAGGAAGGGAGTGCAGAAAAGGTGACTATCGAAGTCTTCTTCTGGGCTCCGTACTGGTTCAGGTCGAAGCTTGGGGGAGATCTCATCTCCAGCTAAAGTTGATGTTGAAGTTGAAATTCGAGAGAGATCCCATCTTGAATTGAGGTTGAGGTAGGCCTCGTCTCCTACGATCGAGGTTGGGGGTTGAGCTCATCGGGGGCGACATTGTCTCCTATAGTCGAGGCTGACTCGGAGAAGATCTCTCCTGCAGCCGAGGTCAATACGGGCACTCAGAAGAGATCCGATCTCTGATCGAGATTGGCTCGATCGATCGGGAGGGATCTCATCTTTGACCGAGGTTGGCTTGGTCGATCGGAAGAGATCTTATCTTTGGCCGAGATTGGCTCGGTCTCCTATGGCCGAGGTTGATGCGGACACTCGGAGAAGATCTTATCTCCTACAGACGAATTTGCCTCGGGGGAGATCTCATCTCCTATGATCGAGTTTGCCTCGAGGGAGATCTCATCTCCTACGATCGAGTTTGTCTCGGGAGAGATCTTATCTCTGGCTGAGGTTGTCGCTCGGGAGAGAACTTATCTCTGACTGAGGTTATCTGGGGTGCTTTGGCCGAGGTTGACTCAGAGCTCAGGCTTCGACTTTGCTTCGCATTAGGACGAGGTTCCCCTCGTATTCCTAATGGGCTATGGGCGAGGTTCTTCGTAGCTCGGAAGAGATCTCATCGCTAGTCGAGGTTGTCACGGTCGCTCGGGAGAGATCTTATCTCTAACCGAGATTGTCGCTTGGGAGAGATCTTATCTCTGGTCGAGGTTATGCATGATTGCTCGAAAGAGATCTTATCTCTAGCTGAGATTATCGCGGTCGCTTGGGAGAGATCTTATCTCTGGCCAAGGTTGACTCGGTCGCTCGGGAGCGATCTTATCTCTGACCGAGGTTGACGGAGATCCTATTTCCTGTAGACTTTGGAGCTCAAACTTGGACTTTGCTCGCATTAGGATGAGGTTCTCCTCCTGTTCCTAATGGGCTGTAGACGAGATTTTTCATAGCTCGAGAGAGATCTCATCGCTAGCCAAGGTTGTTACGATCGCTCGAGAGAGATCTTATCTCTGATCGAGGTTGTCTCAATCGATCGGAAGAGATCTTATCTCTGACCTATGTTGAAGCTCTCCAGGCGAGGTTAACACGGTCGCTCGGGAGAGATCTTATCTCTGGCCGAGGTCGAAGTTGAAGCTCTCCAACTGAGGTTGACACGGTCGCTTGGGGAAGATCTTATCTCCTGCGTCCGAGGTTGACTCGGTCACTCGGGAGAGATCTTATCTCTGGCTGAGGTTGTCCACGATCGCTTGGAAGAGATCTTATCTCTAGCCGAGGTTGACTCGATCGCTCGAAAAGAGATCTTATCTCTGACTGAGGTTGTCCACGATCGCTTAGGAGAGATCTTATCTCTGGCCGAGATTGTTCATGGTTGCTCGAGAGAGATCTTATCTCTAGCCGAGGTTGACCACGGTCGCTCGGAAGAGATCTTATCTCTGGCCGAGGTTGACTCGATCGCTCGGAAGAGATCTTATCTCTGGCCGAGGTTGTCCTGCCTTCGACTTTGCTCATGTTAGGACGAGGTTCTCCTCCTATTCCTAATGGGCTGTGGGGGCACATAAGGGCTGCTGTCAGGGCCTCTCCCTCCATCTCATCCTTTGTGAACGAGGTCTTCGCTTGGGAGAGATCTTATCTCTAGTCGAGGTTGACTCGATCGCTCGGAAGAGATCTTATCTCTGATCGAGGTTGACTCGGTCGCTCGGAAGAAATCTTATCTCTGACCGAGGTTGATTCGGTCGTTCGAGAGAGATCTTATCTTTGGTCGAGATTGTCCTACCTTCGACTTTGCTCGCGTTAGGACGAGGTTCTCCTCCTATTCCTAACAGACTGTGGGGGCACATAAGGGCCGCTGTCAGGGCCTCTCCCCCCATCTCATCCTTTATGAATGAGGCCTTCGCTCGAAAGAAATCTTATCTCTAGTCGAGGTTGACTCGGTCGCTCGGAAGAGATTTTATTTCTGATCGAGGTTGACTCGATCGCTCGAAAGAGATCTTATCTCTGGTCGAGATTAACTCGGTCGCTCGGGAGAGATTTTATCTCTGGCCGAGGTTGTCTTGCCTTCGACTTTGCTCGCATTAGGATGAGGTTCTCTTTCTGTTCCTAACGAGCTATGGAGGCACATAAGGGCCGCTGTCAGGGCCTCTCCCCCCATCTCATCCTTTGTGAATGAGGCCTTCGCTCGAAAGAGATCTTACCTCTAGCCGAGGTTGATGGTCTTTGACTTGCTCGTGTTAGGACGAGGTTCTCCTTCTGTTCCTAACATGATAATTATTGACTGCTTCTTTCCTATCATCGCATAGTTTTTGCATCCAGAAATAATATTATTGAAAGGGAAGAATTTTATTGAAAGAAAGTTACTGGCAGTGCATCCCCAAATTCTATGTTTCAGGATCATGGTAGCATTGTTCCTCCGCATTTCTTCGGACGATAAGCTTTATGCCGGACGATCTCCTCCATCTCATGCTGGCCTCCACAATTTAGAGCATGCTTCTCTTGGCTTTGATGCCGGAAGATGATGGATCGCCGATGTACCAAGCTTTTCCCAAGAGTAATATTGATGATGCCATGAGGTGGCCGACCTTCTTGCCGTTTCTAGCTATGGTAGCTGCCTTAGCTGATCTTCTCCTGCTTCAGACTGGCGTTGGAGGAATTTACCCAGCCGTCCCTTTCTAACGAGCTCCTCAATTTCATCTCGGAGTTGGATGCATTTCTCAGTATTGTGGCCGTGGTTGCGATGGTAGAGGCAGTACTTGCTTCGATCGTGTTTGTTTGGGGGAGACCGTAACCCTTCTGATCTTGACAGTTGGTTCTTAACTTCGATAAGAATTTGAGTTTGAGGAGCGTTGAGGGGGGCGCAGTCGCGGAACCTTTCGGAAGGATGACTTCTTCGCGCCCTTCTGTCAGGGCTTCCTTGGTGGTGAGCTCAAAAAGTTTGGGCCTTGCTTGCACTGGGGAGGTCGTAAGCATGATCGAACTTCATTTTGTCCCCTTGTGAAACCTACGAAAGAACTTTATGCCCCTTTGTCGGGGCTTCCTTGATGGCAAGCTCGAGATGAAGTTTGGACTCGCTTGCATTGGGGAGGTCGTGGACGCGGTCGAACTTCATTCCGCCTCCTTGCGAAACCCTCCATGGGGGAACTTCATGCTTCTTTGTCTAGACTTCCTTGACGACGAGCTCGAGGGGGGTTTGGTTCCGCTTGCGCCGAGCTTTTTTCCGCTTTGAGGGAGCTCGGCTTTGCTTGCCTGAACTTCATTCCACTTTGCCGTGAAACCTTCCGTGGGAGAACTTCATGCCCCATTGTTGGAGCTTCCTTGATGACGAGCTCGAGGGGGGTTTGGTTCCGCTTGCGCCGAGCTTCATTCCGCTTTGGGGGAGCTCGGCTTTGCTTGCCCAAATTTCATTCCACTTTCTCGCAAAATCTCTCCATTTCTCCTTCCTAAGTGCGATTGGTATGTCCAAATGCTCTTCCTTAAGGTCGGTTCCTCGTATCCTCATGGCGAGTTTGCTGGCAAAGTCTCCATCGGAGATTGTCGCACGGTCTGTATCATCTAAGCGGAGCCACGAACCCGACCAGCAGGTTGAACTACTCCACATCTGTGGTGGCTTTGGATGAAACCTGGGTTGTCGGGGCTAAAATGGGAGCAGATGGATCTGACGCGCAGACCACCGATCGCCGAGTCGAAGCTCTCTTGGAAGGTATTTTCTCTTCGAAAAAAAACTTTAGTGAGGAAGAAGAGAGATCTCCGGAGAGGAAAGAGAGATCGGCGCCGAGCACTCCTTTAAGAATAAGAGAATCTCAGAGGTTCATGCCCTTCCTGTAGCGCCAATCTATTGACGCAGAATCTGATCATCGTTGGAATCAACTGGAGTGGAGGTGGATGAGGTTACCACCGAAGATCTGCAAAATGAAGTTCCATCCGGAGCCGGTGGGGGATTGCTTCGACAGGACCCTTCGACGATTAAGTCAGCTCTGGCCAATAGAAATGGAGTGCTCAAAAATGAGTTCCACAGAGCTTAGAGAGGGAGAGAAGAGCTTAGAGATCAGAGTTCAGATATTAGAGTTAGCATATCTTGAGGGTCCTTTTTATAGGCGGAGCTTGATGGTGACAGCTGCAGCTATCTGATGGTGGGCCACTCGAGACTGCACTAGATTTGATGTAGAGAGGATGGTGTCGTTAGGTCGAAAGCGACAGCCATACCGTCCGACAGTGGTGGGCTGCTCGAGGTCTGGCGGAGCCGCTGTAGCGTCGCCTGTGGCAGACTGATGGTGACCATTTTTCCTGCTTTAATAGCCATGGCTCTCAGAAAGCAGGCATTGATCGATGGACTTCAGCATATATAGATTTTAGGAGAGTTCGGCCAAGGGGAAGCTCGAAAGGAGTTGGGCCGAAGGAGTGCAGAGGGAGTTCTACTTTCATAGGTGCCTGGCTGGAGGAGTGCAGCTAAGGCTCGTCGCTGGGGAGTTTGAAAGGAGCTTGGCCATCGAGGAGTCCGACCGAAAAGGGCTCGGAGGGAGTTCGGTTGTTGTGGGAGTCCGACTGAAGCTCGGCCGCTGAGAGGTTTGGCTAAATTTCGACTGCTGGGAGTCCAAGGAGCTCGGCCGCTAAGCAGTTCGGCCAGCTGAAGGGATTCGAAGGAGTTCGACCGCTGCTTGGCCGCCGAGGAGTTCGCTGAGAAGTTCGATCGAGGGATGACTGCTGAGGAGTTCAGCCATTGGGAGTTCGAAGGAGCTTGACCGCTGAGGAGTTCAGCTAAGATCCGATCGCTGAGCAGTTCGGCTGGCCCTAAGAGTTCGGCTAAGACCTGTCCGGTGAAGCTCTTCTGTGGCTACTGGTTGCATTAGGCTGAGCATCGAACTAGACTTCGGCAGGAGCGGATTTTATCCCCAACAGTACCTATTAATTCACTTATTAGATATCTAACCTCAGCATTATCTGATACTTGATATCTCTTTCCAACAGCAGTGAAGAACTCCTTGGTACTAGTGGTCTCAGGCAAACCATCCATCAAATATTCTACAATCGATCTTTTCATCGCAACCAAGCTTAGTCGGTTGGACTTCTCCCACTTAGCATAGAAATCTTTCTCTTCAGTATTACTCTTGTCAGTGGGTTTAGATGGCTCATCAATCCATAGAGCCAAATCAATGTCCACAATACTAAGTGCAAACTCAATGTCTTGCTTCCATCTCTTGTTGTTAGAGCTAGTCAGGATCTTTATGGTGGCATTATTATTTTTCACATTAAGGAAGACTAAATACAAATGCAATATTTTAGAGGTACAGGCAATAAGTAAATAAGCAAAAATAGCTTTAAATATAATAAACTATTCCCTTCAAGAGTATCAAGTACATCATCATAAGAAGATATGACATGCTATTGAGCTCCAAAATATGAGATTAAAATAATGAGAATACAAGATATTTGAAATTCTGTCTTCTTTGGGCAGACAAACTTTCTAGGTCTAATATACCTTTTTACAAAATCAAGGATAATACATGTCAATTGAAAAATCTATTATCTTTAGATAAATAGATTTCTCAGGACTAGTATATTTCCACCATCAAACCTTATGTTAACTTCAATTTTAATACACATGTTGGGGATAAATCCCGCTCCCACCGAAGTCTAGTTCGGTGCTAAGCCTAAAGCGGCTGGTATCCATGAAAGAGCTTTAACAGATGAACTTTAGCCGAACTCCTACAGCCAGCCGAACTGCTTAGCGGCCGAGCTCCTTCCAAACTCTCCAGCGATCGAGCCTTAACCTCACTCCTCCAGTCAGGCGCCTATGAAAGTCGAACTCCCTCCGCACTCCTCCGACTGAACTCCTTCCAAGCTTCCCCTTGGCCGAACTCCCCTGAAATCAATATATGCCGAAGTCCATCGATCAATGTCTGCTTTCTGAGAGCCATGGCTACTAAAGCTGGACGAACGATCACCATCAATCTACCACAGGCAACGCTACAGTGGCTCCGCCAGACCTCGAGTATCCCACCACTGTCGGACGGTATGGCTGTCACTTTCGATCTGACGACACCATCCTCTCCGTATCAAACCTGGTGCAGCCTCGAGCGACCCACCATCAGACAGCTGCAGCTGTCACCATCAAGCTCCACCTATAAAAAGGACCCTTCAGATATGCTAACTCTAATCTCTGAACTCTGGTCTCTAAGCTCTCCTCTCCTTCTCTAAGCTCAGCGGAACTCATTCCCGAGCACTCCATTCCTATTGGCCAGAGCTGACTTGATCGTCGGAGGGTCCTGTCGGAGCCACCCCCCACCGACTCTGGACGGAACTTTATTTTGCAGATCCCGGTGGCAATCTTGTCCACCTCCGCTCCAACTGATTTCGGCGACGATCAGTTTCTGTGTCAACAGATTAGAGGAAAAGCATGAACCTCCGAGGTTCCCTTATTCTCAAATGAGTGCTCGACGTCGATTTTTCTCTTTCCTCTTTGGAGATATCTCTTCTTCCTCACTAGAGTTCTTTTTCGAAGAGAATGCCTCCCAAGAGAGCTTTCACTCGACGATCGATGGCTTACGCGCCAGGTCCATCTGCTCCCATTTTAGCCCCGACAATCCAGGTTCCATCCGAAGCCACTGCAAATATGGAGCAGTTCAACCTGCTGGTCAGGTTCGTGGCCCCACCGAGATGATACAAGCCGTGCGAAAACCTTCGACGGAGACTTTGCCAGCAAACCCACCATGAGGATGCGAGGAATCGGTCTTAAGAAAGAGCATTTGGGCATACCAATCGCACTTAGAAAAGAGAAACGGAGAGGTTTCACGGAAAAGCAGAATGAAGTTCAGCGCAAGCGAGGCCGAGCTCCCCTCGAAGCTCATCATCAAGGAAGCCCCAACAAAGGGGCATGAAGTTCTTCCATGGAAGGTTTCACAGAAAAGCGGAATGAAGTTTAGGTAAGCAAAGCCGAGCTCTCCCAAAGCGGAATGAAGCTCGGTGCAAGCAGAACCAAACCCCCCTCGAGCTCGTCGACAAGGAAGTCCGGATAAAGAAGCATGAAGTTCCCCCATGGAGGGTTTTGCAAGGAGGCGGAATGAAGTTCGGCCGCGTCCACGACCTCCCCAGCGCAAGCGAGGCCGAACTTCATCTTGAGCTCGCCATCAAGGAAGCCCCGATAAAGCGGCATAAAGTTCTCCCACAGGTTTCACAAGGGGACGGAATGAAGTTCGGCCGTGCTTACGACCTCCCCAGTGCAAGCAAGGCCCGAACTTTTTGAGCTCGCCACCAAGAAAGTCCCGACATAAGGGCACGAAGAAGTCATCCTTCCGAAAGGTTCCATGACTGTGCCCCGCTCGATGCTCCTCGAACTCAAATTCTCATCGAAGTTAAGAACCAGCTGCCAAGACCAGAAGGATTACGGTCTCCTCTAAACAAATATGATCAAAGCAAGTACTGCCTCTACCATCGCGACCATGGCCACGACACTAAGGAATGCATCTAGCTCCAAGACAAAATTGAGGAGCTCATCAGCAGGGATGGCTGGATAAATTCCTTCGGCGCTAGTTTGAAGCAGGAGAAGATCGGCCAAGACCGCTGCCATAGCCAAAAATGGCAAGGAGGTTGGCCACCTCACGACATCATTAACATTACCCCTGGGAGGAGCTTGGTACATCGACGATCCATCATCTTCCGACGTCAAAGCCAAGAGAAGCATCCTCCAAATTGTGGAGGCTAGCATGAGATGGAGGAGGTCATTCGGCTCGGAGCTTATCGCCTGAAGAAATGTGGAGGAACAATGCTACCACGATCCTGAAATACAGAATTTGGGGATGCGCTGCTAGTAACTTTCTTTCAATAAAATTCTTTTCTTTCAATAATATTATTTTTGGATGCAAAAACTATGCGATGACAGGAAAGAAGCAGTCAATAATTACCGTGTTAGGAACAGGAGGAGAACCTTGTCCTAACACGAGCAGGTCAAAGACTATCAACCTCAATTAGAGATAAGATCTCTTCTGAGCAACTGAGTCAACCTCGGCTAGAGATAAGATCTCTTTCGAGCGATCGTGGACAACCTCGGCCAGAGAAAAGATCTCTCCCAAGCGATCGTGTCAACCTCGGCTAGAGATAAGATCTCTCCCGAGCGATCGAGTCAACCTCGGCCAGAGATAAGATCTCTTCCGAGCGACCGAGTCAACCTCGGCTAGAGATAAGATCTCTCCCAAGCAAAGGCCTCGTTCATAAAGGATGAGATGGGGGGAGAGGCCCTGATAGCGGCCCTTATGTACTCCCACAGCCCATTAGGAATAAGAGGAGAACCTCATCCTAATGCGAGCAAAGTCGAAGGCAGGACAACCTCGGCCAGAGATAAGATCTCTCCCAAGTAACCGAGTCAACCTCGGTTAGAGATAAAATCTCTCCCAAGTGACCGTGTCAACCTCGATCAGAGATAAGATCTCTTCCGAGCGACCGAGTCAACCTCGGCCAGAGATAAGATCTCTTTCGAGCGACTGTGTCAACCTTGGCTAGAGATAAGATCTCTTTCGAGCGACCGAGTCAACCTCGACTAGAGATAAGATCTCTCCCGAGCGAAGGCCTCATTCACAAAGGACGAGATGGGGGGAGAGGCCCTGACAGTGGCTCTTATATGTCCCCACAGTCCGTTAGGAATAGGAGGAGAACCTCGTCCTAATGCGAGCAAAGTCAAAGGTAGGACAACCTCGGTCAGAGATAAGATCTCTCTCGAGCGATCGAGTCAACCTCGGCCAGAGATAAGATCTCTCCTGAGTGACCGTGTCAACCTCGGCTAGAGATAAGATCTCTCCGAGTGACTGAGTCAACCTCGACTAGAGATAAGATCTCTCCCAAGCGAAGGCTTCGTTCACAAAGGACGAGATGGAGGGAGGGGCCCTGACAGCGGCTCTTATATGCCCCCATAGCCCATTAGGAGTAGGAGGAGAACCTCATCCTAATGCGAGCAAAGTCGAAGGTAGGACAACCTCGGCCAAAGATAAGATCTCTTTCGAGCGACTGAGTTAACCTCGGCCAGAGATAAGATCTCTTTCGAGCAACCGTGTCAACCTCGGTCAGAGATAAGATCTCTCCCAAGCGACTTGAGTCAACCTCAGCTAGAGATAAGATCTCTCCCGAGCGAAGGCCTCATTCACAAAGGACGAGATGGGGGAGAGGCCCTGATAGCGGCCCTTATGTGCCCCCACAGCCCATTAGGAATAGGAGGAGAACCTCGTCCTAATATGAGCAAAGTCAAAGGCAACCTCAGCTAGAGAGAGATAAGATCTCTTTCGAGCGACCGAGTCAACCTCGGCTAGAGATAAGATCTCTTCCGAGAACCGGAGTCAACCTCGGCCAGGAGATAAGATCTATCCCGAGCGAAGTGTCAACCTCGGCTAGAGATAAGATCTCTCCCGAAGCAGAACGAGTCAACCTCGGCTAGAGATAAGACTCTTCCGAGCCGAGTCAACTCGGCTAGAGATAAGATCTCTCCCGAGGGAAGGCCTCGTTCACAAAGAACGAGATGGGAGGAGAGGCCCTGACAGCGGCCCTTATGTGCCCCCACAGCCCGTTAGGAATAGGAGGAGAGCCTCATCCTAACGCGAGCAAAGTCGAAGGCATGACAACCTCGGCCAGAGATAAGATCTCTTCCGAGCGATCGAGTCAATCTCGATCAGAGATAAGATCTCTCCCGAGCGACCGAGTCAACCTCGGCTAGAGATAAGATCTCTCCCGAGCAATCGAGTTAACCTTGGCCAGAGATAAGATCTCTCCCGAGCGAAGGCCTCATTCTCAAAGAACGAGATAGAGGGAGAGGCCCTAACAGCGGCCCTTATGTGCCCCCACAGCCTGTTAGAAACAGGAGGAGAATCTCATCCTAATGCGAGCAAAGTTGAAGGCAGGACAACCTCGCCATAGATAAGATCTCTTCCGAGCGACCGAGCCAACCTCGGCCAGAGATAAGATCTCTCTCGAGCGACCGTGTCAACCTCGGCTGGAGAGCTTCTACCTCGGTCAGAGATAAGATCTCTCCCGAACGGCTGAGACAACCTCGGCTAGAGATAAGATCGGAGACAATCTCGTCTTGAGATCAGATCTCTCCCGAGCTCCCGTATTAATCTCAGTTGCAGGAGATAAGATCTCTCCAAGTGCCCGCATCGACCTTGGTCGGAGATAAGATCTCTCTCGGGTCTCAACTTCGACATCAACTTTGGCTGGAGATGAAATCTCCCCTCCGAGCTTCGACCTGAATCAGTACAGAGCCTAGAAGAGGACTTCGACAGTCGTCTTTTCTGCACTCCCTTCGTTCGAGTTTCGAACTTGAAAGTAGGGGAGATAATTGTTGGGGATAAATCCCTCTCCCGTCGAAGTCTAGTTCGGTACTCAGTCTGAAGCAGTCGATAGCCACGGAAGAGCTTCAGCGGACGGGCTTTAGCCGAACTCCTACAGCCGGCCGAACTGCTTAGCGGCCGAGCTCCTTCCGAACTCCCCAGCGACCAAGCCTTAGTCGCACTCCTCTAGCCAGGTGCCTGTGAAAGCCGAACTCCCTCTGCACTCCTCCGACCGAACTCCTTTCGAGCTTTCTCTTGGTCGAACTCCCCTGAAATCGATATATGCCGAAGTCCATCGATTAATGCCTGCTTTTTGAGAGCCATGGCTACTAAAGCTGGACGAACGGTCACCATTAGTCTCCCACAGGCGACGCTACAGCGGCTCCGCCAGACCTCGAAAAGCCCACCACTGTCGGACGGTATGGCTGTCGCTTTTGACCTGACGACACCATCCTCTCCATATCAAATCCTGTGCAGCCTCGAGCGACCCACCAAAAGACAGCTGTAGCTATCACTATCAAGCTCCGCCTATAAAAAGGACCCTTCAGATATGCTAACTTTGATCTCTGAACTCTGGTCTTTAAGCTCTCCTCTTCTTCTCTAAGCTCAGCGGAACTCATTTCCAAGCACTCCATTTCTGTTGGCCAGAGCTGACTTGATCGTCGGAGGGTTCTATCGGAGCCACCCCCCACCGACTCCGGATGGAACTTTGTTTTGCAGGTCCCAACGGCGATCTTATCCACCTCTGCTCCAGTTGATTCCGGCGACGACCAATTTCTACGTCAACAACGCACAATAATCCTTTTTGGATAGAAAATTGCATACATTAATATGAAGAATATCTCATAAAAATTAAAATAAAAAAATTGTGAGCTGAGTTAATGCATCACTTTGGTGATGGTGTTTACAACAACTCATAAAATTTTTAATCGAGACCAAAATTATTGTCAA
This sequence comes from Cocos nucifera, assembly GCA_006176705.1. Lineage (NCBI taxonomy): Eukaryota > Viridiplantae > Streptophyta > Magnoliopsida > Arecales > Arecaceae > Cocos > Cocos nucifera. The sequence goes on from QRFJ01000404.1 coordinate 797,523, forward strand.
AATATGATTTCATGAGATATTCATTAAAAAATTCTCTGATAATCATGGTTTAATATTTATTTCATTCAAATTTATAAATAATAATTTTATCTGAAATTTAAATTTTAATTTTACATAAAATATGTACTCTATCAAGGTTAATGTATAATTTTCATCCAAGAAGAGTACAATATGCAATCATATTCGATCAATATTAAAATAATTTATTATTTCTTTCCCATTGTGGACGTTCCATCGGCTATGAGCACTGGAATGTTATGGGCCAAGAGAAAATGTCAACTGATCTAATACTACGGGGTCCCATGGATCTTTTTTTTTTTTTTTTTTTTTGGTGCCTCTGTAGGATGATTTTGGATTATAAAAAAAAAAATATCAAAGATATACGATCCTATTCAGTTAATCAAGTTCTTTCATATTATAATCATCAAAATAATCAACCACAAAGAACAAACTTTATTCTAACTCAAAAATCTCATGATTTTCTATAATTTTGAAGATCTATTTATACATCAAATAACAAAATTGCAATATAGATTTTTAGGTTCTAAATCATATATGATAAGCTCTGATACCACATGTTGGATTATTTCTAATAGGATCAACTGCATGATTATTAGAATGCCAAAATAATTTATTAAAAGTTAGAGAAATATCTATTTGCACCATTATGGAATACATAAATGTATATTTGGTGCTCGGTCTTCCTCTCCAGAAACCTTCCACTAATGATTATCAATGGAGCAAACATATAAAAATTAGATTTTGGAGAAGAAAACTAGCATATTTATAATGATTTACTAATCCCTTTCATAATGGGCCCAGAAAAATCCAATAGCCCACACTTCCAACCAGGATTTAAATAAGAGATGCATTAGACTTTTAATTTTATGACCACAAACAACCCATAATTTGATCTCATTGGACCATGTTACAAGTAGGTTTAATTAAATAAAAATTATATAATTAATGAAAATCTAAATTTTAATAAATTTTTTGAACACTATATCCAGGTAGATCTCTCTAAATGCCTCCATCCTAGAATAGACATTGTTGCTAAGGTAAGAAGACAATGGCAACCTTTCAAATATGAAAATATTCTCCTTCTATGCTATCTCTAGGGATGTATAGACCATCATAAAGAGGAATGCTCACATATCACTAGGGAGGAAGTAGAGCAATTGAGGAGATCAAGTGACCCACAAGTTTATGATCACTCGATAGTTGTTTCTAGGGTTTCGATAGACTCTACTGGGATAGAGCGGGGATGAAGTACATAAATGAGAGATCGAACAAACTAGAATGACTTGTCCGATAAAAGGACAAATCTAGTGAATGACAAACAATTAACAACCCAACCAATCGAACGGTAGCAAGATAGGGGGCAGCAAAATAGAATCAATTATGAAAAAAGTGGGGCCATCTAGGTACTCTATGCTCAAGCTAATGGATCAGGATTCAAAGGATCAACAATCATAATTTATGGAAACTATATTGGAGGGAAGAGTATTACTTTGTACATCTTATGCGGTATAGCAAAATTAATGTAGGGTATACTATCTAATCATATTGAATCATATAGTACAAGTAAAAATATAACAGCATTTAATACCACTTAATTTTTTCCGTCAGATTTTTGTTGATGAAAATAATGAAAGAGCAGTATTATCACTTCCTGATGATATATAACGCAATAGGAAGTCATAATAAGGCAACGAAAAGTTCTAATAACTAACATGAAGTCGTATAAAGATACAAAAAATCATATATATTATTCAGGATATCATATATATTAACAGAAAGTCAAATAAGGTATCAAGAAGCTATATATAATATTCAAGATAACATATATATTTATAGAAAATCATATATATTCTTCAGGATGTTATATATATTTATAAAAAATCATATAAGGCATCGGAAAGTCATATATATTATTCAAAGTGTCATATAAAGAAATAGGAAGTCATATATAATGTTTAAGATGTCATAAATATTTACAGGAAGTCATATATATTACTCAGGATATCATATATATTTATAGAAAGTCATATAAGACATTAGAAGGTCATATATATTGTTTAGGATATCATATAAAAACACAGAAAATCATATATAATGTTCAAGATATCATATAAAATATCAAAAAGTCATAAATATTATTCAAAATATCATATATATTTATAGAAAGTTATATAAAGAGCCATATATATTATTCAGAATGTTATATCAAGATACAGAAAATCATATATATTGTTTAGAATATCATATATATTCCTAAGAAGTCATATATATTATTTAGGATATCATATCACTATAAAAAAAATAATATTTAGCAATAAAATTTTTTGCAATGATAAAAAAATCATCTTAAAAAGTTAATATTTTTTAATGATATAAAATATCACCGTAAAAAATATATAAATGGTTCTTTTTGCGGTGATTTTATTTTTACACTACAAAATATCACCGTATTTTTTTTGGCGCCAATTTTTTTTGGTGAAAAATTTTGCAGCAAAAAAAATTTTGCAGCAAAAATGATGAAATTTTGGTCACCCAAAAAAAAAAAAAAAAAAATGTAGCGATGAGGTCCACCGCAAAATATATATTTTTTCCGACGACTAAAATTTCGCCGCAACATTTCTTAGGATACATTTACCGGCGATTCTCTTTTTTTGCTGGTAAAAATCTTTTATCTGAAAAATTTATTTCTCCTCCATCTTTCTCTTTTCGCTCTCCTATTTTCCCCTTCCACCTTTTTCTTTTCTCTCTCGTTTTCCGCTTCCATGTTCTTCTTTTCCTTCTTTTTTGAATTGACACTGTCGGCCTCCTTCCTCCATCGGTAGGTTAGCGCTCGTCTCACCGATCCTCTACAAGAAGCTAATCGGCGACAAGATCCACCGGTGATACCCCTACGAACGATGACCCTTCGTCCTCACTCAAGGAGAGGAATATGTATGCTTCATTTATGCCTCTCTCTCTCTTTCTTCTCTCTCTTCTCTCTGCTCTGCATCAGTTCATTATTGTTTTCTATCCTCATGCTTGTTCTAAACCCACCATGTGTTTGATTTTACGCCTATATGAAAATCGCTGAAGTTGTTTGATTCTAAATGAATTCTAACAATGATTTTATGCCTTAGTTTGACAGTAATGTTACCCAGGCCCAAACAAATTAGTCAGCCTATTGTTTACGCTTGACTCTTAGATATAGCAGACTTCTAAGCCTATGATTAGCGCATGACTTTACTGATGCATGACTTTACTGATGTTTTAATTTCAATAGATGCATTCCAATCTTCAACAGCATATGCTTTTTTTTTTTTTATATAAAAAAAAAAAAGAAAAAAAAAAAAGAATGGAGGGGATAAGCCTCACATAAAAATAATCTAAATTGTGCAACGAAGGCGTAGTATAACACTAAATGTTGGGATACCAAATGAGTTCTTTCACCTTCTTACTCTCTTGTAAATGCTTTCATCCTCTACATTCATCCTCAATTAGTTATTAGTCGAGTGTTATATTATTTGATTCCTTTAGTAGGTAAGTTAATAAAGATGTCCCTTGCTTTCAACCATACGGTGAGAAGATGGCCTTCTAGGATAGGACTCCGTACGATATTGATGGCATTTCTTATTATTATTTATATATATATATATATATATATTGCTAAGTTACGATGAGAGCCGGAGCATGTTGGTAAAATTAAATTATTTATTTTAATGATAATTTATGCATGATGCAATTAATTTTATTTTCATATCTTTTAATCATTTTTTAATATATAGCACTTACAATTGAAAGGTAGCTTATATTATATTTTAAATTAATTTATATTATATATGTGTAGATTGGAAGATATTGGTCATCGAAGAAGATTATAAGAATCAGTTCAAAAATATATTTTTATTTTAAATTTTTATGAATTTTATAAAATATGCATATAGTATTTTTTGGCTATGTATAATGATAATATGGAGGACTTCGTATGTTATACACTATGTTGATAAATGTAACGCATGGAGGATTTATATTAGTGTAATGTAATTTGAATTTTGTATGATGATATATTGAATGATATTTGTTTATTACAATACTAGATTTATTAATAAAAAAATTAAAAATCAGTAGTAATTTTTTTATGATTGTTGACGCAGAATCTGGTCATCGTCGAAATCAGTTGGAGCGGAGGCCGATGAGATTGCCGTCGGAGATCTGCAAAACAAAGTCTCATCCGGGGTCGGTAGGAGGTGGCTCCGACAGGACCCTCCGACGATCAAGTCAGCTCTGGCCAATAGGAATGGAGTGCTCGAAAATGAGTTCCGCTGAGTTTAGAGAAGGAGAAGAGAGCTTAGAGATCAGAGATTCGAGAGATTAGCATATCTGAAGGGTCCTTTATAAGCGGAGCTTAATTGATGGTGACGGCCATACCGTCTGGTAGCGAGCTGTTAGGGCCGCATGGGATTCGGTACGGAGAGGAAGACGTCGTCAGGTGGATAATGACAGCCATATTGGTAGGTCATGGGCCGCATGGGGCTGGTTACGGAGAGAGTGGTATCGTCAGTAGCGGCGGTCATGTCGTCCAGTCTCATCGCTTATGGCAAACTGATGGCGACAGTTCATCCAGAGGAGTTTGGACTTGTAGAAGAGTTCGGCTGACTGTTTGGAAGAAATCCGGCTCCTGAAGGAATCCAATCGAAGAGGAAGCTTGAAGGGAGTTCGGCTCCCGCAGGCGTCTGAATGCGAAGAGAGTTCGGCCCTCACGAGAGTTCGACTGAAGTTCGGCGGTTGAGGAGTTCGGCTAAAGCTCGGCCGCTAAGCAGTTCGATCGGTTGCTAAGAGTCTGAAGGAGCTCGACCGCTAAGCAGTTCGGTCGGCTGTAACAGTTCGGCCAAGACCCATCCGCTGAAGCTCTTCTGTGGCTACTGGCCGCATCAAGCTGGGCACCGAACTTGACTTCGGCAGGAGCGGGGTTTATCCCCAACAATAGCCCCCCACTCTCGAGTTCGAAACTCGAAGGAAAGGAGTGCAGAAAAGGCGACTGTCGAAGTTCTCTTCTGGTCTCTATGCTGGTTCAGGTCGAAGCTCGGGGGAGATCTCATCTCTCGCTAAAGTTGATGTCAGAGTTGAAGCCCGGGGGAGATCTCATCTTCGACCGAGGTTGAGGTAGGCCTCGTCCACTACGATCGAGGTCGGAGGTTGAGCTCCTCGAGGCGATATTGTCTCCAGCAGCCGAGGTTAATACGGGCGCTTGGGAGAGATCCTATCTCTAGCCGAGGTCGAAGTTGAAGCTCTCTAGCCGAGGTTGACACGGTCGCTTGGGAGAGATCTTATCTCTAGCCGAGGTTGTTGCTCGCGTTAGGACGAGGTTCTCCTCCTGTTCCTAACGGGCTGTGGGGGCACGTAAGGGCCGTTGTCAGGGCCTCTCTCCCCATCTCGTCCTTTGTGAACGAGATCTTCGCTCGAGAGAGATCTTATCTCTAGCCGAGGTTGTTGCTTGCATTAGGACGAGGTTCTCCTCCTGTTCCTAACGGGCTGTGGGGGCACATAAGGGCCGCTGTCAGGGCCTCTCCCCCCATCTCGTCCTTTGTGAACGAGGCTTTCGCTCGGGAGAGATCTTATCTCTGACCGAGGTTGACTCGGTCTGAACGCCTTCGCTCGGAGAGATCTTATCTGTACTGAGGTTGACTCGGTCGTCGAGGTTGACTCGGTCACTCGAGAGAGATCTTATCTTTGGCCGAGGTTATCCACGGTCGCTCGGAAGAGATCTTATCTCTAGTCGAGGTTGTCAACGGTCGCTCGGGAGAGATCTTATCTCTAGTCGAGGTTGTTGCTCGCGTTAGGACGAGGTTCTCCTCCTGTTTCTAACGGACTGTGGGGGCACGTAAGGGCCGTTGTCAGGGCCTCTCCCCCCATCTCATCCTTTGTGAACGAGGCCTTCGCTCGGGAGAGATCTTATCTCTAGCCGAGGTTGTTGCTCGCATTAGGACAGGTTCTCCTCCTATTCCTAACGCAGTAATTATTGATTGCTTCTTTTCTGTCATCGCATAGTTTTCGCATCCAGAAATAATATTATTGAAAGGAAAGAATTTTATTGAAATGAAGTTACTAGCAGCGCATCCCCAAATTTTATGTTTCAAGGTCGTGGTAGCGTTGTTCCTCCGCATTTCTTCGGACGATAAACTTCGGATCGGACGACCTCCTCCATCTCATGTTGGCCTCCGCAATTTGGAGCATGCTTCTCTTGGTTTTGACGTCGGAAGATGACGGATCGCCGATGACCAAGCTCCTCCTAGGGGTAATGTGGATGACGCCGTGAGGTGGTTGACCTCCTTGTCGTCTCTGGCTATGGCAGCGTCGAGCTCCTTGCTGTCTCTGGCTATGGCAGTGCCCTTGGCCGATCTTTTCTTGCTTCAGGTTGGTGCCGGAGGAATTTACCCAGCCGCCCCTTTCTGACGAGCTCCTCAATTTCGTCTCGAAGTTGGATGCATTCCTCGATGTCGTGGCCGTGGTCGCGATGGTAGAGGTAGTACTTGCTTCGATCGCGCTTGATAGGGGGAGACTGTAATCCTTCTGGTCTTGGCAGCTGGTTCTTAACTTCGGTGAGAATCTGAGTTCGAGGAGCGTTGAGGGGGGCGTAGTCGCGGAACCTTCCGGGAGGAGGGCTTCTTCGTGCCCCTCTATCGGGGCTTCCTCGGTGGTGAGCTCGAGGAGTTCAGGCCCGCTTATTTTTGGAGGGAGCCCGTGAGCGCGGTCGGACTTCGCTCGGCTTTCCATCGTCTGCCAGCCGCTCTCTGAAGGCTTCTTCGTCCTTCAACTTGAAGGCTTCTTCCACACGGGCATATCTCTCGGCCCGAGCCAGTAGATCGGCGAAGTCCCTAGGATACTTTTTTTCCAGGGAGAATAGCAAGTCATTTTTCTGAAGGCCGTCCTTGAGTGCGGCCATCGCAACAGACTGGTCCAAGTCCCGAACCTCTAATGCCGCGGCGTTAAATCGGGTGACGTAAGTCCGGATGGATTCCTCCTGCTTCTGCTTGACATTCATAAAAAAATCTGAACCTCGACGCGAACGTCGGCTGTTGATGAAATGAGCCACGAACTGACTGCTCATCTGGTCAAAAGAGAAGATCGTACTCGGCTTCAATGCCGAGTACCAATTTCTAGCTACTCCCTTTAAGGTAGATGGGAAAGCTCGGCACAGTATGGCGTCTGAAGCACCGTGGAGTAGCATCATGGCACGGAAGGCCTCCAGATGATCAACCGGATCAGAAGTTCCATCGTAGCTTTTAAGTTGAGAGAGCTCGAAGTTCGGTGGAACGGGTTCTTGCATAATTCGGAGGGAGAAAGCAGGTTCGGCGTGGACGTCGGCATGATGAGCCGGGGCGATGTGGCCAAGCTCTTCAATCCATCGGTTCATCTTCCGCAGTCTGTGATCGAGGGCGCTGTCTTGGTTGCAGATCTTGGGAGGCTTTTGGCTACAAATGGAGAAGGTCTCTCCCAGAAGAGAACTATGATCTGAACACGGACCCTCAGCTCTCTATTTTTTCTTTTCAAGGGCGATGGATATGTTGGCCCTGGTACTCTTCCTTGGGGTTGGTTTTCGACATTGCGATGGTGGGTTTCCTAGTGGAGTCGCCATCGGGGACTGCTGTATGGTTTGCATTACCTCCGTGAGGCCACGGGCCTATCGGATAAGTCGGTCGAACTGCTTCATATCCACCGTGGGTATAGATGGAACCTGAGCTGTCGGGGCTGAAGCAGGAACAGACGGATCTGGACGGGATCGGGCCGCGACGGCCGTTGAGCGCCGAGTCGAAGCTCTCTTGGGAGGCATTTTCTCTTCGAAAAAGAAATCTAGTGAGGAAGAAGAGAGATCTTCGGAGAGGGAAGAGAGAAATCATCGTCGAGCACTCCTTTAAGAACAAGGGAACCTCGGAGGTTCAGGCTCTTCTTCTAGCGCCAATTTGTTGACGCAGAATCTGGTCGTCGCCGGAATCAGCTGGAGCGGAGGCCAATGAGGTCGCCATCGGGGATATGCAAAATAAAGTTTCGTCCGGAACCAGTGGGGGGTGGCTCCTGCAGGACCCTTCGATGATCAAGTCAGCTCTAGCCAATAAGAATGGAGTGCTCGGGAATGAGTTCCGCTGAGCTTAGAGAAGGAGAAGAGAGCTTAGAGATCAGATATTGGAGAGATTAGCGTATCTGGAGGGTCTTTTATAGGCGGAGCTTAATTGATGGTGATGGCCATACCGTCTGGTAGCGAGCTGTTGGGGCCGCATGAGGTTCGGTACGGAGAGGAAGGCGTCGTCAGGTGGATAATGATAGCCATACTGGCAGGTCATGGGCCGCATAGGGCTGGTTACGGAGAGAATGGTGTCGCCAGTAGCGGCGGCCATGTCGTTCGGTCTCGTCGCCTGTGGCAGACTGATGGCGATAGTTCATCCAGAGGAGTTTGGGCTTGTAGAAGAGTTCGGCCGATTGTCTGGGAGAAGTCCGACTCCTGAAGGAATCCGACCGAAGAAGAAGCTTGGAGGGAGTTCGGCTCCCGCAGGCGTCTGGACGTGGAGAGAGTTCGGCCCTCGCGAGAGTCCGACTGAAGTTCGGCGGTTGAGGAGTTCGACTAAAGCTCGGCCGCTGGAAATCCGAAGGAGCTCGGCTGCTAAGCAGTTCGGTCGGCTGCTAGAAGTCCGAAGGTGCTCGGCCGCTAAGCAGTTCGGCCGGCTGTAACAGTTTGGCCAAGATCCGTCCGTTGAAGCTCTTCCGTGGCTACTGATCGCATCAGACTGGGCACCGAACTTGACTTCGACGGGAGCGAGATTTATCCCCAACAATGATGATATTATTTTATTGTAAAAAAGTATAAATATATTTTTTATGATGATAAATTTTATCGTAAAAAATATTGATTATGTAAGCTAACACTTTTATCGGTGAGCAAATTTGCCACCTAAGCTTATGAACTTTTCTTGGCCATAAAGTTTCGCCTTCAATACTATTTAGCGCGTCAACATGTTGCTGCAAAAAGTATATCAAGTCACACAGGATTTTTTTTGTAGCAACTAAAATTATCGCTTAAAGTTAAACTTTTTTCGGCGACATAATGTTCGTCGGTAAAGGTCTTCATTTTTCGGCAAAAACTTTCGCCGCTAAAAGTTGTAACTTTTAGTGGCCAAATTATTTGTCATTAAATATTTATCTGATTATTATTTTATGATAAATATGCTAATTAGATGGTAAATAGTATGCTCTTTAGCAGCAAGTTTGTTTACCGCAAAAAGTCTAAATTTTGGCAAAAATATTTTTGCCAAAAAAAAGTTTAGTTTTTTGCAGCAAATTTTTTTTTGCTGCGGAAAACATCTACCGATGAGTCTTCCTTGGTGACTTTCCGATACTATTTTTTTGCCACTAAAAATTTTTTTACGGCAAGATATTAATTTTTGACAAAAATTTTCTTATAATGTATATATTCACAAAAAATCATATGAGACATAAGAAAGTTATATATATTATTCAAAAAATTATAATATATTTATAAAAAATTATAATAACTATAAGATATTATATAAATATACGATAAGTCATATATATTATTCAAGATTTCAAATATATACTTATAAGAATTTATATAAGATATCATGGAGGAAAATAGCAAATCTGATCGAAAAAAAAGCTGAGTGGTATTAAATGCTATTCCATTATTGCTTCTACTATGTGGTTAGGATGGTGCTCTATGTTAATTTTGCTGCACCATACACGGTGCACAAAGAATTACTCCGAGAGAAATTGATATTTGAAGGGCCTATTTGAAAAAGGATAAGAGAAAGAGGCCCATTGCCGATGATAGAGGGAAAGAAAGAAGCCCTTAACCAGACAGATCGAAGCCCAAATTTTTTGTAGTTGAGCCCGACCACAAACACAGCCCAAGCCTTTATTTATCCAGCGGACTAGATACCAAAGGCTTGTGCCGATTGTAAAACCCACCGCAACCTGTTGTTTCCCAAGTAGACCACTAGACAACAACTGAAATTATGGAAACAAAAGGCAAATTCCATCGAACAGGTTACCAATGAAACCACCACCTCTCATGTTGTAGCCTAGCACTCCAATCTATTCAAAACTCTCCAGAAGGCAGTGCCCCCAAATGATGAACTACTTTTCTAACATGATCAAGGAGATGGAGTTCAAAGAAATTAGGAGCTTCTCGGATACAATCCTGAAGCCTCCCATACCTCAACTCTGAGTTGGGGAAAATGGTAATTATGCTCAAATCAAAGGAGATCAAGGAATTTAAAATCCCCTCCCTATAAATTCATCATGGACAATTTTTATCTTGGAACCATAGGGGTGCAGCCAAGCCTTCAAACCTGAATGATTACAAGAAATTGATCAGTGAGTACAATCCTCAGATCTGTTGCCTGTTGGAAACTCAGATTTCTGCCGACTCTATCAAGAAATTAGAACAACGCTTTGGCAATCAACGGGCTATGTTTGCTGTACCATCTAAATATCTCTGAGATGGAATTATAGTAACCTGGAAAACAGAGATTCGATATGTTGATCTTACAGCAATAGCAAACAAGTTGTTTTTGGGGTAATGACGGATAATAGCTATAATCCTTGGACCTTGGGCACCTCTAGCAGGCAGCGGCAGTAGGTTTGGGATTTAATCATGAAAGCTACGTCAATTGGGCGGCCACTTCTGTTAATTGGTGATTTCAATGCTATTATTTCTGAATAGGAGAAAAGAATGAGGCAAAAGATTTAAAGAGAACGGGGATATTCAGAAGTTGCAAATTTTTTTTAGAACTAATGGTTGCGTTGATTTGGGTTACATTGGCAGCCATTATACCTAATGCAACAATAGAATTAGTGAAGGCCAGGATGTTCCCAGAATCTGAAGCTCATCACCTTGCAAGAACAAGCTCATTTCATTGTCCTGTACTCTTACGAATTGAATCTAACAGAAACCGGAGAGCTCATCCTTTCACATTGGAAAAGTTTTGGCTTTCTTGTGAAAGGTGTCCAAGATGTGGTCAGGAAGGCTTGGCACTTCTTATGTTGTTAGGGTAAGCAAAATGCTGAAGTGGGCTTTGCTAAAATGGAATAAGGAATGAATTGATAACCTATTTCCAGAAACACCGGGGCTGGAGCAGCCGATTAAAAATCTTCAGAGGGAGGTGTAAATTGTGGGAGAAGGGCTATTTGGTTGCAGCATACTCTCCAAAGGAAACTAATGGTATATGATGAGGCCTTGAAACTTGAAAAAATATATCGGCACCGAAAATCTAGAGCTAGATGGTTGAAAGAGGGTGACTCTAATTCTTCTTTCTTCCATAAGACAACGGTCGTTAGAAGGCAGATAAATATCCCAAGCATGAAGATGGATAATGGCTTACGAATACAGGATGTAAATGAAATCAGAAATACCATTCTTACTTATTTTAACAATCTCTGCAGTAATGACCGGTCTTCTTCCCAAATAGAGCTCCCTCAAATCCATATTAATGTTCCTGACGATTAGAACCAATATCTTACACAGAATGTGGGTATGGGAAATTGAGGGTACTTTACATCAACTTTATTCAGGACCCGATGGTTTTCTACCTATTTTCTTCCACGCTTTTTGGATGATTATTAAGAAGCACATTGTTGCAGCTATAAAGGAATTCTTTATTTCTTCTTATATGCCAAAAGAATAGAAACATGCTTGTATTATCCTGATCCCAAAGAAAGAAAAACCATCAGAGGTAAGAGACTACCAACTCTATAAAATCGTTGCCAAAATTTTAGTGAATCGGATGAAATGCATCATTCCAAACTCGATATCAAATGAACAAGGTGTCTTTGTTCCCAATAGATGCATCTCAGTTTATATTATGGTTGCATAGGAGATTTTCCATTCAATGGGAAAAGCTTCAGAGAGAATTCACAGATGATGATTAAAGATAATATGGGAAAGGCTTATGATAGACTAACTTGCAAGTGTCTGGACATTTTTCTTAATCATTTTAGCTTTCACAACAAGTTCATCACATAGATAATGGGTTGTAGACAAAATCCTAATTTTCCTGTTTTAATTAATGGGTGTCCTTCTCCATGGTTCTCCTCCTTTATCACCATTTCTATTTATATTATGTTCCGATATGCTATTTAGATCTCTACAAGCTACTGCTCTTAGAGGATCTCTTACTAGTTATAGACCTAAGCCTAGAGGTTAATGCATCACCCACTTAATGTTTGCTGATGATATACTTTTAGCTGCTAGGGCTCATAATAGAAATTCGATAGAAATCAGAAGAATTTTGATTAGTACTGCAACTAATCTGGACACAAGGTCAACATCCATAAATCTCAGACTCAATTCAGCCCCAAAATAGATATCGACACCAAACAACAAATTTTGAAATGCTTGATATTCCTTTGAAACCTAGACTTTGGAACTACCTTGGACTACCTTCATCTATCGAGAAACTTCACAAACATAATTTCGATCCTTTGTTCAATCGATTAAATAGAAGACTAGATGGGTTGAAGTGGAAGCATCTTTCTCAATCTGGTAGACTTGTTCTCTTGTAGTCAGTCCTTTCTTCTAGTTACATTTACTTGTCATCCGATATAACAATTCCAATATCCGTGCTAATGGAAATGGAGAAAATTTACCCGAACTTTCCTTAGGGGTCTGAAGTTGCAACCATGAAAATCTATTTATTATCCTGAGAAAATATATATAATGCTAAGTATGAAGGTGGTCTTCCTCTACAACCAATTAGACAGCATGAAGAAACTTTTATGTGTGAGGTTGGGGGAAATTTAGTGCTGCAAAAAGACTCTATTTGGAGAGAAAAAAACAGTTGCTTCCCAATACAATTTTGTTTCATGGGATAATTACCATTTAAGAAGAGGTGCCTCTCCTATCTGAAGGGCCGTTTGCTTGGGTGCTTAGGGGCTCAATGGCAAATTGGTGATGGCTCTGCCATCAATGTTTTGCAAGATCGTTGGCTTTCTACCATATCACTCAGTAAGATGTCCTTTCTATGTAATAACGACTTATGCCAGGAAAATTGGACTACTTCTGTACTGATTAATAATGACAATACTTAGAATAAGGACCTTCTGGAGCAGCTCTTCCCAATGGTTGTGGTCCAACAGGTGATGTCTATCCCATTGCCTAGATTCAATTGTCATGATAGATTGGTGTGGCATCGATAGTGGATCACAATAGTTGAAAGCTAAAGATGTGTGTGCTAGCTTTAAAAAAAGAAAAAAAATCATGAAGTACATATTACTAGAGCCTTCAAATGGATTTGGAATGCAATTGCAACTCAAAGAATCAAGTTATTTTGGTGGAAAGTCAGCTGGGTTAGAATACCTTGCAAGAAGGTGATTCATTCAAAGGAATCATCTAGCAAAATAATTTAAACCGTGATCTTTGATCTAATATGAAAGAGGACATCCAGCACAGCCTTCTATCTTGTCAGTTTGCCACATAGGTTTGGAATGAAATTGGAATAAATATTCCTACCATTCCTGTTTTCAACAGTTTACGAAAGCTTCAATACTTTCTTTCTAATAGATTGGCAACACAATATGACAAATCCTTGATATGTTACATTAGATGGGCACTATGGAATGCAAGAAACTATCAGTTGTTTTAGGGAAGAAACTGCAACCACATACAGCACTGGAGTGCCAACAGCTTAGTAAGCCTTGCATCTGTTTCTTAGATTGTCTCTTGGGTACCCCTAACTCCCTATGGAGTGGTGAAGGTTAATTTTAATGCTTCTTGGATGGATGGCAATCCTGGGGCTGGATATATTATTCGAAATGCAACCGGAGATGTCCAACAGGCAAGAACTAGAAGATTCAAACTATGCTAGAAGTAGAATTACGGGCAGCTAGAGAAGGTCTTCTCATGGTGGTCAAGGAACTCGACTTAATGAGGGAGACTCTTACATGGTGATTGATTGGATTAAGAAGAATCAGAGACCTTCACTAGGTTATAACGTTACTCTGCGCCCTTTATTCTTAAGACATTCTTTTGTATGCAGCTTCTTCGCATCTTTTCTTTGCTTCCTACGTCTTTGGAGAAGGAAACCAACTTGTGGACAGTCTTGCAGGGCTCTCGGTTAATGCAAATTTTGATCCACAAAATCCTTTGCCTTGTACAATAAAGTTGCTGGTCTTGGCCAACGCAGCTGGTGTAGCTTTTACTTAATAGTCTGCCCTACTCTAGTTTCTGCCTTTTACTTTGTTGTTTAATTCTAGTTCTTGCTTCTTTTGGGGGTCTTAACACCATCCGATGTACCAAAAAAAGAAAAAGAAAAAAAAAAAAAACATCTAGGCGAAGGATTCTGCCAGAAACTTTTCATCAACCATTTCAAAGAGTGACTTCGTGTGGGTAGTAAGGGTGATTATGAAATTCTAAGCATGGGTGTGAACATGAATGTTCAAGGTTGTATGTAGCCAAAATGATGGCAGATGATATAATATTTTATCATAGCAAATAGTTAATGAGTCAAGTAATGATTGTTCCTCCTATAAATAGAAAAAATAGTGTTTTCCCTTTGGTAGCAAAAATGAACATCAGTAAAGTTACGTATGATCTTTGCTTTCCTCCATATGATAAATTTCTCAACTCAAAAATATATGATCCATCATTTCTTGGTTCTAAAGGTAATATTAACTCTCTCTTTTTTAAATAACTCCTATCATATAGAGATCACTTCAACCCTAATCTCAATTATAGCCCATTAAAATTTGGCACGTCAATATATAGCAATTCAATAGCACTTTTCAGCCAATTAGCACATTGCCTAAATCTTTTTTTAACTCAGTGACAAATAGAACTACGAATAACCTATATTACAAAATAAGATTTACTCAATTCATGTAATTAACTGATGCATGATAACAAGTAAAAGAAGAATTAAACCTAGGACTACATTGCAAAGCAGATATTTTCATTTATAGAAAACCATAATAAGAATGCAATTCTCAATTTTTAATTTGATTAAATTTATGGCCATTTTACCTCTTTTTTCATCACATGCACTACATCAATATATTTATATTTAATTGTTATGCGAATGCAATGACACTGTGTCCATTTACCCTCCCCTCATGCTTAATTGTTGCTAGACTCTAAGCAATAGTAATTATTGCCGGACTCTAAGCAATAGTAATTGTTGCCATTGAACTACGAGGTTAGGTTGAGCTTGATAAGGCTGAGATAATGATTAGGTTGGTTTTCTCTAGATTTGCTACGCAGACTCAAAGATTTAGTTGTTGTAGCTCCTCAATTGCTGAATGGATCTAAAAGAAAGTTTTCTTACAGAAGTTTCTTCGATAAGAATCCTCGAACACTCAAATTCAGGCCAATATGAAAAAAATTAATAAAGTAAGAGCTGTTGATTCATTTACCAGAGGGTCCATTATTTATCACTATTTATAGAGAACGTTCGGTAGTCACTACCGAGATAAATAGAATGTGCATTAACTATATAATAATGATTTTTATTGTGCTTAATTGCATAATGATAGCTATCCATATTATTTCGTAGTTATAGTCATTTTAAATATTTGATTATAGCTAAGTGGGTGTAATTGCCATCAATATTTTTGGCATGATTATCCTACCAATTCATCCATAAATGAGATAAATAAAATTGGATATCGCCGAGATGGCTCCACTCCGATTGCTATCACTACATCAGCAATCATATCTAAAAGAAAAAGATAATATAAAATTCTTTCTAGTGACTTTTTTAAATTGAGACCAATATATATAATCATTATTTGGAGTTGCCATGTAACTTCATGGCAGAACCTGCGTGTCAAATTTTGGATGAATCAACTTTTTTTTTTTTTGGGGTAAAAAATCAATCTTGGTTTTCATAAATACTACTTTAGCATTGTTTTCATAGATGCAGAGACTACTACAAAAGCAAGTGACCTTTTTATTCTTAGCATGAATGATTTATTTATTTGTTTGTTGCCAGTTATTGGAGCATAATGCGTGTAATTTTGCTTTATACTAAGTTTTCCTTCTCGTTCCAATAGCATCTCTAAGTTTGGATGAAGATTTTCAATTCTTCTAAAAGCTTTTTGCAGTTGGAGAACGTATCAATATCAAGATATATGTCAACTAACAAAAATTTGAAAACGTTGAAGATGCATCGAGATACCAACTGACGTATTTCATAAGAAATTAAAATATATATGGATATAATAATCTAAAACTATTACTAGATATTAATTTTGAAATTTATTAGTTAATATAATATCAACTGAGATAAAAATAGATAAAAAATTTCCATTATTAGACCGATAAATTTGGTATAGCAAGACAAATCAAGATGCTCATTGCTGAGATAAAATCTCGGTCCCCATTATACAAACAATGAATCATTACATTCATGATGAGGCCGAGTAATGCATGGCCCGTCATTTAACGGACCACCAAAGCTACCAACAAGAAAGAAAAAAAAAAAAAAGGGGCGTGGTCCAAGTGGATAGTGACGTTACAAAAAAATCTTTCTTTATACCAAAATATCTACAACTCAGCAGTGAACAGAAAGCCCTCCCCTCCAAACGGATACACGAAATTGAAAAATTCTTTACCCGCCCGCAGTAATTGACTCGTATATGGATTCAAATAAACAAAATATAATATCTCATAACAAATTTTTTTTTTTATTTGGATTCATGCATGATCCAATCACCATGAATGGTGAGCATGGAGGAGAGCAAAATATTTTTCCACAAATTTTTTAAGCGAACACCAAATGTAAAGTAGCTATCCGCTTTTCCTCAAGCGGATCCATCCAATTCATTCGTTCAAACCACATCCGATCAACAAAACTAACGCGCGCCGCTTATTAATGGATAAGATATGGGTAATGTCTCAACACGACTCTTAATGAACGACCCAATTGAGATAGTATTCTCGGGCCGCATCCTCATGACGGCATAAAAAATTTAAAAAAAATGTGCAGTTTTACTCGCTGTCACACTTCTTCCAACAAAAATTGTGGAATGGACACTATAGGCTATAGGCCATGGAATGGATTTAGTTTCGTAACATATTTTTTTAATATTTTAAAAAAATTTAAAAATTAAATAAATAAAATTTTTTGTACTAATGAAGCTTGTTTATTTCATAATTGAAATAATAAAAAATAAATAAAATACATATCTTAAAAAGATTCTTCATGATCATTCATATTTTTTTTCCTTATCAAACCTCTCTATCTATTATTTTTTTATCAAGCCATCTTCTATAAGATCTTTCTTCCAAGTTTTTCTCTTATCTTTCAAATCCCATGCACTATCTCTCCTATCCATGAGATTTTTTTCGAGTCTCTTTTTCCTCTTCCAAATCCCTCTTCTTTTCTAAAATCTTTGTATCTAAAAGTTCATAAAATTATATATTATCTTACCTATAAGTATGTATTAAAACATCGGATGAATATTTTACTAGATGTGTATTAATTGATCATATATTATATATCAATGAGTACTAAGTTCGATAAACTATGCATTAATTTATATGTAGATGTGTATTGTATTGTTAGTATACGTCAAAAATAAGCTATTTAGTTTGTATCATTTAGTTATGTACTATATATTAATGAGTGATATGTTCTAAAAATTATATATCATTTATCTAGAGATATATATTGAGTCGTTGGATAAATTTTTTGCTATGTATATATCAACTGACTGTATATTATGGATGAATGAATATTAAATTTGGCAACTATGCATCAATTTATCTGTAGATGTATATTATATCGTTATCGGATATGTATCAAATTAAAAAATTTATAATATGTATTGTATGTCGTATATTTTAAAAATTATATATTGATTTATTTATAGATATATATTATTTTATTTGATGAATAATTAATTTAATATTTATTTTTAATTATAAAATTAATATTTTTATTATAAAAAAATATATTTTTTAAAAAATATAAATATTTTTTTAATTTTTACATTAATTTAATATTTAAAAATATGATAAAACAGCCAAACCTGTCTGATGCGATATTTCATGGCGTCCGCTCGCATGATTTTCGTTCCGCTTCTTCCATCCCCTTCGCGAATCAACGCCCGGATGTCGGCACCATTTGAAAAATATCTCCAACTGGACCTTATACTGGAGGGCTGTTTTTATTAAAATCTAGTGCCACGTCATCGTTACGAGCCCGAGCGTCATTTTCCGGGCTTCTAGAGTCGTTGCAGAGCTAATAATATAAAGATATAATAATTATCCCTGGATCTTATCCGTTTTATCCCGGGTCTTCCCGCTATCCGCGTATAAAGCTGCAATCGGGGGTTCCATTACGGTGCTGGAAGAAGAACGACCAAATCCTTGTGTGATACGAGCGGAAGGCGAGAGAAATGCTGAGATCCGTCGCTATCCCGTCTCCATCTCCCTCGATCGCTTCGAGTTTCTTATTGGAGCCCACCGCTGCCGTCGATCTCTCGCGGTGTCGGCCGGCGAGACCGAGCGTGGTCTGCGGCGCGCAGAGGAGCAACGCCTCCATACCAAAGCTCGAGCCCTTCAGCAGGAGCCGGATTGATAGGCGGATGAAGGAGCCGTCTTTCTTGCAGAAATCCGAGAACGATCTCACAGGTATTCGGTGGTGATCTTTGTTCTTCTCTATAAGTATATGCTTTTCTTAGGGTACCATTCGCCTTCTCTCTCTCTCTCTTATTATTATTATTTTAATTTTTGACTTTTTGGGATAGGATTTGAGAATTTCTTTGTTTTTAACTCTATAATCATGAATTATTTTTTCCATGTATGATGTGATTTGTTTATTTTCTTGCATGATGACTTCAATTGTAGATGTATAAGAATAGCTTTGGAAAGGAACCCAACTTTCTTAGAACCTTAACTTCCTCTCTCAAACTTTCCCTGTTGTGAGAGAGGGATAGTTTAAACTTAACAAACAATAAATAAATAAACAAGAAGTTATATGAAGAGAAGAGAATTAAAAAAAAAAAAAAAACTGGGCTAAGGTGGGGTTGGAAATCACAGTGATGGATCAGAGTCTGAAGAGAGGTTTAGGAAAATTAACACTTTCTTCAGGAAAAAGATAGTCAAGGAAGGAAAATTAGCACTCTTTCCTTTCCTTTGATACGTAGCAGATAACTAATCAAGGTTAAATAAGAAACTTTAAAGAGTAAAATCCCTTCAAAACATCAGGGATTCGAGTTATGTTGGTACTATTATTCTTACACTCTGATATAAGCAATTTGAATATTGTAGAACCATTTTTGTCTTTAATTTTCTCTTCGATAGATTTCAAGTTTGGTCAGATCTATATGATTTTGTTTGTATCTGGACACATGGATGACCATCATGTATTTTGGACCAAATCTTTGACGGAGAGTGAGAGACCACTTAAGTCCCTCTTCAGTTCTCGATTTATTTATTTATTTATGTTCTTTCTTGAATGTTGATGGATAGAGCAAAACCAGTTCTCAATTTATTTGATTAATCCCTGTGTGTGATCCACATACCAGACGCTAAAACCTTTCCGAATGTTAGAATATAAACCAGACCTTACTTTTATGCCATGGAAAAAGAAAAAAGCATGCATCTTTCTTGCAGGCTTTGTTTTGATTCCCTTATTTCTAGTGTTGTATTTTTGGCTGCCATTATCTGTTAAAAATCACTCCTACCGTGTCATTACTTTGGACCTCATTTAAAAAGAAGTTTCTTATTCAAGATGTACGGGACTAAACACATGTTATATACTAATAAGCTTTTGAGAGGATATTCGTTTTTATGCCTGTCCAAGACGGTTCCTTTAGATAGATGATTCTGTCCTTATATTGCATCCCTTTGAAAAGAGATTCATTGAGGATGTGTTTATGAAGTGGCTTACAGATTGATGACAGACAAGCTTAATGTGCTTAAACACTAGAATATTTGAAAATGCAGAGGCACGGTACCTAGATATGAAGGATGATAATTAAAAAATTGTCATGAGATATGTAAGAATTTGGGGTTGCACTTTGTTTTTAGGATAAGAAAAACGGAAACTGTAATGGTTATGCATATTGTTTGGTTATTCCCGCCTGTTCTTTTCTTTTCTTTTTTTTTTTTCTAGAAATTCTTATTCCTGTATGGCATAATTCTCATCTATATATACTTCCAGATACAATCAAGTAACCAATTAATGCATGAACAAATAATACATCTTACCCTAATAAGATGCCTTTTCGCCCGTATTCAGCAAAAGTTTCCAGGCTAGGTCTAAGGCTCTTGGCAAGAGATCTGTTAAATAATCCATTGGTGGTTGAAGGAACCGTAACTTATCCAAGCATTTATTTAATTATGTTACGATAAGTTTCTTTTGTCTTGATTTCTTTCCTTTTCCTTCCCTAACCGTCTTCTTCATGGTCATTGCGAAACGTTTTTTTTTTTTTTTCTTCTTTCCAATTTTGACCACCACTGTTTACTTTTTTTCTCCGTAGATTACTGTTCGACACTTGAAGGCGATGAGTCCTACAGCTGTTGGAGGGCCTATTTCGAACTAAAGGATCTTGAGGTATGTTTTCCTTCGGTTGTCGAGCTGTGGAATGCTCTCCTTGTGGCTCTTCATTTATTGATCTCCTGGGTTCATAACAGAAGGAAATGTCGAAAGAGGATGTGGAGAAGCTAGTAAGGCAATCTGGTGGAGTGAAATCCCTCATTGACTGTTTACATGGGATCACAAGAATGCAAAAGGAGGAGGACAAAGAAGTCCAAAATTCCACATCATCGATGATGGAGGCGCAGAGGGAAACACCTTTCCCTCTGCCTGACGGACTGCCCAAAAGCCCTGAAGAGCTGGAAGAAGAAGAAAAGGCTAGAATGCCGGACTCTCCTTTCACCAGGCTACTTAGAAGCAAGGGTACCCTTCCTGCTTGGTATACACAAGGGCCGGATCTGATTGAGTTGCTTTGAATCATTGTATATAAAGCTTTCCATGTACGAGTTTTCTTCAAGTGCAGCTTTACAACTGGGGGATTCAGGTTGATGCAGCATCTGGAGTCATAAGTCTTGCCTCAAGCAGACCGACCAAGTGTGTACTATTAACTATGTACTTTGTTGTTAGCTTTTATCAATCATCATTCATGGCACTTTCCGTCCAAACATCAATCATATCTTGCCGAACCTTTGTGTGTTTTAAATATTGAATGTGAAAATTAGGGTTTGCAAGTACGAGTCCTGCATATTGAAGATCGTTCAATTTGTGGCGGTCCCGTTTCCTCAAATGAGGCTTTACAATGCATTTACTTATTGGATAGCTAATCAAGGACAATTAAATTTAAGCAATAATAAGCACCGGTTGGTTAGCTAATTGCAGGGCCGGTTGAAGTGTTGTTTCGTTGCTGCTTAGAACCACATCATTTTTAGTTGAGTACATTGTCGAGGTCTATTTTTGCACCATATCACAACAATGTCTTTACGTATGGCTTCTACTCGTATGAAAAATGGTTAGGGACTTCTCACATTAATTTCATGCATGTTGTTGTCCAACACGGTTGGACATGGTTATGGCTCATCCGGATCCATGTTATTGCTCCGACACAAAATATGAAGGGCCATTTCAAACATTAATCCCTACCAACCATTCTATCTCTACTCCGTTCTATGATCCAGACGCATTGTCGTAGCCACACCCCATGCTAATCAATATAAACTTCATGCATGCCGACATGAAACGAGGCACAATAGCAACAACAAATAAAGTTCTTCAATGCATGGAGACCGCATGACACCATAGTGTTTGAGAGTAGGGATGGGGGAGAAGATGGGATGGAGAGGCATTCAACCATCCCCCTCCCCAAAATGACTCTAATCACGGTTAGCTCGTTCAAGTATGTTGACTCGCAAAACCTAACCAACCAAGAGTAAGGCTGTTAATTAATCAGGGTTTATCCTGGAACTAAACACAGCTTAGCGATTGTTCATTAGTTAAGCATTGATTGATCCTCACATAATTAAAAACCGTTGACATTAAATAAAATCTCATCCTCAGTGATTCATGATCGATAGTGTTACAGGTTGTACAAAAATATTCCTCACTTAAAATGATCACATGCATTACACGTGATCAAAAAACGTAGAGGACTAAAACATTCCGCTGTAAATCCAAGCATACGATAAAAAAAATCAAATGGGAAGTAAGTTCGAAAACCTACATGGCAGATCTATTTGTCATATTATATATTATTGTATAAAGAAATATGCGCATTACATGGGTTTTTAACAGCAATAACAAAGGAACTGAAAAGGGATTGGCCAAGGTGTAGGAGAACAGCCATGGTTATATCATGCTACTGTGCACGGTAACAAATGAACTGCAAGAAGGTGATGTATCTGGATGGGTGGATGGACACGGATGGATGGGAAGGAAGGAAGGAAGGGAGTGCAAAATAATCACATGAACTACATGCTTCTCACTTAAAAATATTATAACATGGCCTATCGGTCAAAATTAGGCCTCATACTGGCATTTTATTTCAACTAGGTAGGATGCATGTGTGTTGCACGTGCAAATTGTTTTCTGGTGACAATATCGGCAAATTAGCAAATGAAAAAATTTGTTCAAAAATTGTAAAATATTTGGATTTTTTTTTATAAAGTAAATAATTTTTAATAGTCTTAAAGATGCTGTGATGCAATCATAGCTGCAGGGAAAGCATGATATACCCATCCACAACAATTATGAATGACTTGCATCCATTGCTACTAATGAATGCAAACATGAACTATATTATGACTTGCATCCATTGCTGCTAATAAATGCAAACATGAACCACATTTTAATGACCGGAGCAAAGATTAAAGCAGCATAACAAACTATGCTTTCCGAGTCACCTTTAATTATCTTGCAAATATGTGGATATTTCTCGGAATCAAGGATCTTTGAACTTGCAAGGGAAAGCGTCAGATTATACTTAACAATTTGCTATAACGAGACACCAATGATCGAAGATATAAAAGAATAGAAACTGGCATTTTATGGTGAACAAGATGATGATTCGAGATTTCATTGGTTTCGGCTTTCTCCAGAAGTGTTAGAAGCCATGATATACTTGAAAAAATTGTCACAAACCTCATCATAAAAAATCTAGCTAAAAGATATTATTTAAAATTCTTGGTCCTATATAAATATATAAGATTTATCCACTACATAGCCAATGTGAGATTAAGCAGCATGGTCCTCATATAATCTTCCGGTTTAAGTCCTAGCATCTAAGTTACTCTAAAAGTTCCAATCCATTCAAATCTAATTACAAATACCACAATCAGCCCATGATTAGTTCCAATGAATCCATACTGCAATGTTTCTTAACCCACATAAGCCATAGGTTAGCTAGCATTAATATCATTTATAATAATCTAGGATCTCATCCAAAAAGACTTTTTGAGTGGTATTATTTAGATTTCTGTATCCTATATAAATATCCAATATCTATTCAGTACATAGTGATGTGGGACTAAACACGTACCTGCATAGTCCTCACAAAAATAAAAAGCGAAAGGGAGAAAAAAAAGCAAGTTAGCATTTGACAAACCATTTAGAAGGCATGCATTGCAATGAATGGAAGGCTATAAAGTAGCAAGCAGAGCAAACTTCACCAAGAATCGTGGGCTCAAATCTCCATATATTGAAAATGCGATGGTTGGAAATAAAGAAAATTCTTTCTATACCATGTGCGGTCATATAAAAAAACTATACCACTCGATCCATCTACTACAAAAATCCAAACTACTAGCAATGGTGAAATACCGTCGCTAATAGTCATTCTGCCATCACTATTAGGGACGTCATCGCTAATACCATCGTAAAAACTAATTTAAAAAATTCTTATCGCTAATTGGGTCCATTAGCGATGGCAAAAATTGCCATTATTAATAAGAAAATTAGTGATGGCTTTAGAGATGGCGTTTTTGTTGCTAATGCTGTCACTAATAATTATTGACAACCAATTCTTCTATTGCTAATGTCATTTCTAATTTTATTTAATTCTTAAATTAAATAAAAAAATTAATTTAAAAAATATTAGCGATGGTATTTTGGTGTCTAATGTCGTCGCTAATAGTTATTAGCGACGACAACTACCATCGCTAATATCGATGGTAATAGTTAATTTTATTTTTTTAAAAAAATTAATAGTAATATTTTTTTAAAACATGTTTTAATTAATCATAAGAAATTATGATTCTTAATACCTATTATAATTAAAATCCAAAGATAATATGATAATTAAAAATTAAAAACTAATTATATTATATTAAAAATAAAAATTATATATTTTTTACAAGCAATATCAAAAAAAATATAATATATAAAAAAAATCAGGTTTGATCATCGTCATCGTCCGCCTCCTCTTCCTTCCGCTCCTCTCCAGCAGCTGATGGATGAGAGCTGAATGTCCCAGCATCCAATAATAAAAAAATAAAATAATATTAGTAAGTTTCGATACAAAGGCGTATCTTTTGATACACTCTTTCGATTTTTGAACAGATTATTTTTATACATTTCATTTGATAATATGGAGCTATAGACACCTCCGACCCATCGATTGAATGGTTAGATTGAATTTTTAGCTCCCAAATTTTCTTATCAAACTCAAACTTAAATATATGAAGCTTCTAAAAATAAAATATAAAATAATTAAAAAAATTTAATAATATAATTATCTGATGTGATGGCTGGGATGACGAGCGCAGCTGGTCGCACAGCTGTACATCCCGGAGAAGCTCCACGACTGTATCACGAATGGCATCCATAAGGCTCTAAGATCGCTATTTGAGAAGCCTCTGCACGAACTCCTCCACGTGCGCATCACTCTAGGTCTGAGACGTCGAGGCTTGTGAGAATGCCGAAGGATGTCGAGGCGGTAGAGGGTCGAAGCTATGGCCGAATCCTATGACCCGACTCCTACTCACCCCTCGGTGGCGCTGAGCCATCCCTCGAGGTCAAGGGAGGCCTGAGAAGATAGGTCATCACCGTACCTCTCAGCAACGTACATCGCATAATACATCTATACTGTTCAGAAATATATTAGTTATTGTAAGAATTTGTGGTGCTCTCAAGCTTCGGAAGGCCACGAAAGGAGCCAGGGTGTTGGCTCCGAAGATTTCAGAGGCTTGGTTGGTGCTTCGGAGACCTGAGACATTATGGACGGTAATATGGTATCAAAGCCAGATTTTAGAGCTTGATGGTGCGTGAAAGGAGCTAGGTTTCAGAGCCTGATGGTGCATGAAAAGAGCCAGGTTTCAGAGCCTGATGGTGCATGAAAGCGAAGGAGAAGTCGTATAAGGTGAAATCAAAAATCTGCATAGGGATTCCACAGTATGTCTCAAATCTACCTTGTTGTTGCTATGGTTTGGCCAACCGGGAGCAGCGAGTTGAAGGTGGAGGTTGAGAAGATTAATGAAAAGGAATTTTCTCGGGATGGAAGGATTGGGTGCATGATTTACTGATCGATCTTGGTGGAAAGGTCGGGGTGTATGATGGTTATGTGACAGGTAGGGAGCACTGGAGTGCTGTAGTAGCATTTTCCTGAAGATGTAGGGCTGAGAGAGGCTTGGCGATGTAGCAATCGAGGAAGGTATCTTAGTAGAGAGCATCAGAATTCTCTAGGAAGATGGGCAGTGTGGAGCTATTGAAGAGAGGTTTCCCAAGGGGTAATGGTCGAAGGAAGACTGAAGAAGCGACTATACGTTCTTCGATATCAGGAAGATAGGGAAGTAGTCAGATATGTATTCAACGGTTCAACCAGAGCATGGATTTACGGAGCCTTGAAAGTGATGGAGATGGATGATCCATGGAGGTCCAGTAAGTTAGGATTAGATGGCTGTAGAGTGGCGTAGAGACAAGTTAGGAAGCGCTAGAGTGCTGCAGGAGCGCTGGAGTGGAGGCACAGGGGCTTAGAGAGGCTCGACGGTGTAGCAGTCGAGGAGTATATCTCAGCAGAGTGTGTCAGGAGCTTCTTAGAGAGATCGAGAGTGGGTCTTAGGGAGAGCTAGGGGGTCTCAGGGAGTGCTAGGAGGTCTTTAGCAGTCGAAAGTATCATAGATCAGATTTTTTCTATAGGAGTACCAGGAAGAGTCACGGTTCAGATGGAGGATGGTTCTTCGGGTGCAACTGAAGTGATGGCTGGTGTAGGGGCAGAAGAGAAGGACTAGGTTGAAATTTTTTAGGGTTCAGTCACTGGATTCAAAAGAGTTGGATGAGCTCTTGGGTTTCGGAGGTGTCCGTGGGTTGCAGAGGTATTCGAGACAGCTTCGAAGAGGGCCGCAGAGTGCGGAGGATTTCAAGGGATAGCGATGGTATTCGAGGTGCAGCGGCAGGCTCAGCAGTACAGTATTGAGTGGTTGACTTCGAGAGACTTGATGATAGAGTCGACTTCTGCAGCATCAGGTGGACTTTGGATATAGGTAGAGCTCCGCAGTGGTGGCTTCACAAGTGGAGAAAAAAATTTGGCATAAGTTCAGAGCATCGGTGATGCATAGTTTTAGGTGGAGCGACGTATGCAGGTGGACAAGTATAGCTCTGAGGAGATCGTGTCAGGTGGTACAGCATGTGCTAGTGCAGAAATGCTATAGGTTCTTCAGAAAAATTTAGAGAAAGTGATGCAGCTGCTAAGTAGAAGGGATCGTACAATTTTAGAGTGGTGCCAAGAAGCAAACACAGATCTTCAGCGGTGGAGGTAGTCATCACAAAGGCCTCAAAGGTGCGCAACAGTAGAAGAGGATTGGCAGAGGTGATGTTTGCACAGGTGCTGTTGAGTGCGTAGGAACAGTGGGATCATGTAGGAGGGCATTACCGAGGGATTTGCCAAGACTTGAGGCACCAAGGTGGAGATTGTGAGGATTTATGGTGCTCCCAAGCCTTGGGAGGTCACGAGAGGAGCCAGGGCATTGGCTCTGGAGATTCCATGGACTTGGTTGGTGCTTCGAAGAAATTAGATCCTATAACAAGTTAATTAGTAAATAAAGTTTAAAGTTCTTACCGTAATTTATCATAACGTAGAATCTAAATAGTTTCCACTCCTTCTAGACTGGTGTCCCACCACAACTATAGCTGGTCTAGTAGATGATCCAACTACCATATCTACAATAAGTAAATAATAAAATTAAATTAATTAAAACATGCATATAAGAGTTTTTATAATTCTAGTGAAGAGCTTTGATATTGATTTCTAACTAGTCTATTGGCCACAACATGTAGCTGACCGAGCTGCCTGTATGCCTGATTGAATCCTGCTGGGCAGTCTAATTTTGTCGGGCCCACTGTCGTCTATCGAAGTACTCCTCGCTGCTTCACTAGTCATAGAGGGCCAGCCATATGTCCACTCGCATCCAGTGATCCATGAAGGATCTTCCGTTTGATGGTGACTTAAAATTAGAGTGCTAGATGGCAGGCTGCCTGAGGCTATAGAGGCCATCTTGGAGCCTCCATGTGGCCACCTCCTCAAAGATCTGATGGCTAGCCTCCTCGTCCTAATGAGTCTCGAATCAGTGGTACTTCTGCAAGATAGAAAAAAGCGTATATTTATATATAATTAAAATACCAATATATCAAAAATTTAAAAATTAAATTAGTTTTGACTTACCCAAAACATCCCCTAGGCTGGATCACGTGCTCCAGATGGCCAGCTGGAAAACTCTTTTGTCGGCCCGGCATCAAGCATCAGATGATGCTGGTGACCACACGAGATACTTTAGACTCTCTAAATATACTGCAAAATTAATTTTGAACAATAAATATTAACTCTAGAATTGCTAAATTAGAAATATATTAATTAAAGTTGTAGTATTTACGAGCGGCTCTGAACGTGGATGAGCTGTCTATCCTCCGATCGAGTCAGAGGTGCCACAAGCCCGGTGGATCCTTGACCATGACTCTATGTTTGTGAGTCGGTCGCTATTGCATATGACTGTGGGGTCACTAGTGACCCTCTATCATCTAGTATGAGATGTGTGGAACCATGCGAACTAGCCGCATAATCATTCTCTCCTCGAGAGCTCTGTTCTTGGCTGGAATGACTTCAATCTCTAGAAGACATGATGTATAATATCTGAAAATGAAAAAAAATCAAAGCAAGTAGATAACCTAAAAATTAGTTCAAACAAAATATCTATTAAAACATAACAAGACGATCAAAATTTAACTCACGTGTAACAAAGATTGTTAGTTAGCATCTGCAATGTATTAGCAGAAAAATAATTCTCATCCAACAATACATGATAATATATTGGTCTGCTGGTCCCCTGTTTTAGGCATTGTCTGATTTTCATCTAGCTTGATAATCTCAGTACATAAAAATATGAAGAAGGCTCAGATCTGCCATTGAGAAATAAGGCATTACAAGTTTCTCTGCACCTTTAACTATGAGGTGGCTACAAGTGATTGTCTACGATATAATAGACCATCCAAGCTTGCCCTGTATTATAAGTTCTTCTACACCAAGGTACAGTGAGATGGCTGCAAGCTGTTGTCTGTGATGTAACAAACTATCCAAACTTGACCATACAATAATAAGAATAGAATGCATCATCTCCATTTAAGCTCATCTAGCATAGGCAGTCATCATAGCCTCTATTTCTGAGCCCCCGACTACCTCCTCAAGCTACAAACCAAAAATATAAATTTTATTAAAAATAAAATAATAACTTAAAATTCATGTGCTTATGCAGCCTAGTCATCTAGCAAGCTCCAAGTCTGCATGCATGGGATGCACGTCTTGATCATCCCCGTTTGTAATGATGTCCTTTACTTTTATGATTATGCTTTAAGAATGCTGCACTCTTAGGGCAAAGACGGGCTTGTTGTCTTTATAATAGATGTGTCAATAGAAAAATGCTCGATAGTGATACAATAGTTGCCCATTCATATAGAAGTAGATTTTTGCCAAACTACAAGCATTGATACCTGCATAGAAAGATGTAGGAGATAATATGTACGGATGAGAAGCTCTACCTATCCAATACATTTATTGATGTGCAAAAGCTTAACAGTGATAGGCTTAAGTATATGATTAGCATATTTTGTGAATTTAATTTGATTATTAATGAAAGTCCATGTAATAATCTTTCAGGTAGCAACACCATAGTCATGATAGACTATAGGGATTGCTATAGTTATAGCTTTACTTAGCCTTTAGAGGATAGCAATCCTATAAAAGGTAAGCATAACTATAACCATAGAAATTTTATCCATCATGACTATAACGGTTACAATCTAAAAGATTATTACATGGACATCTACCAATAACCAGATCAAACACCAAATGTATTAATCATCTGCTCAAGCTGTCACCATTAAGCTCTTGCACATCAGCAAGGTTTTGGACAAGTAGAGCCTCCAAAGCCCTTGCAATTGTCTTCCACGTCTCGATCCCCATAAAAGGACCAACGCTTTAGTTTGTTTTAAATCTACTCCTATATAAATAGACAACTATTTTATGAAGAAATCAGATCTAGGATTTCAGGGCTAGATCTTGAAACTTTTTCAAGATTAGATAGCAAAAGACTAAAATAAATCAAAATTTATTTTTAAAAGATAGAGAATATCCTAGATCTAAGATTCTATTATATAATTATGGCATGAGATTAAATAAGAAATTAAAAACATAAAGGAAGAAGAAGTGTGGATTATATCAACACAGATCTACACTAGATCGAAATTATATGAGTAACAGGAGATCAGATCTTTGTTACCTATGCAAGTTAAATATTCTAACTTATTGATCCAAGCTTGAGGATAATGTTGTGAGCCACACATGCATCCAGCCTCTAGGAGTCATCCATATGAGCCCATAAATCACGATCAGAAGTCCTGATGCAGAAAATCAATACAGTATGCTAGTACTATGCTGATCCTTCTTCGATGGTCGATTTGAAACCATCTTCTTCAAATCTTGGACTCTTCAATTTTTAGAAGGAAGAAGAAGAGATTTTGAACCTGGGATACCTCTCAAAAATCTCTAAAGAAGGAGGAAGAGATCAAAGAAAAACCCTAGAAGAAGAACCCTTCTTCTTCTTATTTTCTTTCACCTAGACACCTAGATTGGTGTTTATGAAATCTCCATGCCCTAATATTCTTTCTCTTTGATTTTTATATGCCCCAAAGATCTCTCAATGATCTAGAATCTCACAAAAAATCAGCTCAAAATTCATCCTAAATAATAAGTTAGGATAGACTTCTTATTTAGGTCAAATATCTAGCAAGGAATGTCCAAAAGGGCAAGACTTGGGGTGCCCAACTCTTGGGCGCCCCCTCCTTTTCTATCATGGATGACCAGAAAAGGGTGCACAATATATTCCATAAAACCCACAAAAATCTTAGAAAAAATCTAGATAAAATCGACGCCATAAGGAAAGAGTTTCAATTTTCTAGAATCACTACTACAGAAGAGGACTACGACAGCGGTTCGTAACTACTACCGTAGCTCAAAAAGCTACTGTCATAAACTATGATAGTGGTTCTCTAATCGCTGCTACTGCAGCCATCGCCATAGCTCTATGGTAGCGATTGTTGCAGTGGTTATTTGAACTGCTGTCATAGATAGGCTATTGCAGCGGTTTATAAACCGCTGCAATAGATCAACCTATAGCAATAGTTATGTAACTGCTATCATAGGTTATCTATAGCAGCGGTTACATAACCGCTACCATAGATAATCTATAGCAGTAATTTTTTAACCGTTGCCATAGGTCACCGTTTGTACCAGGAACCTATGGTAGCGGTTGACACAGATATGGCAGCAGTTTTTAAATAATTAAAAAAATTAAATTTTTTTATTTTTTTATATATTTTACTTAATAAATATAGATATGTAATATTAAAAAAATATAATAAATATAAAAATTATTCTAAAATACTAAAATTTTATTACCAAATAAAATTTATTATAATATTTTTTTAAAAAATAAAATACATCAAAAGTCTCCTAAATCTACATCATCATCGTTGTCACCGGAAATCGAAGCTGGAGCCAGAGCTGGAGCTGGGGCTAGAATGTAGGCCAACATATCCTCGAAGCCCATGACTCTAAAATAAATGTTGAGCGTCGACATCATGTCTCTCACGATGCCCTCCAGATGAGATGCGCGCTCCTTAGCCCGATCTGCCCGCGTCGCAGCATGATCTACTCATGCCAATGCCTCCTCAAGCTCCTTCTGACTGACGATACTGAAACTCTATGAGAAGACGCTCACCTCAAATCAGTAGCTCATCGGCGTGTGTTCAGGCCTACATTGGATCCTTCCAGAGTGCTTAGGCCCCAAGACCTGAGACAGATGATCATGGGGCCCAGAGATATCCGAACCATCACTCACGAGCGCATTTAACTAATCCTATAATTATAAATTAAAATAAAATTTTATAAGAAATGCTATAATACTAATCATATATACTAATATATTTAATACTTACAAAAATATGCTCGATTGCGACGTTCATCGGTCTGCTCGTCTTGTCCGTGCGACTGGATCAGAAGATCTTGCTATGACTGGGCATCACTCCATCTCTCATCACCTATAACAAAGAACAAATTTATCAAAAAGATAATAAAAAATATGAATTTAATTTATCTAGTAAGATTTAGAATTAATTATCTCTCTATGCACATGACTAGCATAGACTCGCAGCCTAGAGTGTGTGTATACTCCTAAGCTGCATGGTTCTTCCGATTCTGATGGAAGGTAGCCTAACAAGTATTCAAATAAATAATAAATATTTAAATAATATTTAAATAAAATTTTAAGCATATTGAAAAATTTAAAAGTTAGAAATTTTATCTTGAACTCTTGGATCCTCTAGTGTTTAACTATCCTCTCCCACTGACTCGAAGGACAGTTCTGTATCCAGGGAACAAGCTCCTCCAAAGTGTCTCATCGATGTTCGAGCCATCCTATAAGGAGCTTGACCTTGTAACTCCGATATAACTTTTCGATCTTCCTCAGTCGGACATCTTGAGCCCTCTCGTGATCGAGAAAGTCGTACCTCCTCCGCACAAAGTTATCAAAAATTAGTTATAAAATTATTCTAATCAAACATATATAGTATAAATATATAAAATACATAAATATAACTAAGATGCACGTACATATCCATATCTCCTCCCATACACAGTTCCTGATGGCAGCATCCATCAAACGCCAGTCTCTGGGCTCTACGAAAATGATGTTCAACCACCTCACAAGTACTCCAAAAAAGGAATGCATCTTCCGCACGGTCTCCTCTACCAACCTTCCCTCCGCATCGTAATAGACCATCATCTGATGCTGGTGATTTCACACGTGTGCCATATGTGTGGGACCACGAAATGTCGGGCTGGATGATGCACCTATAATGTCAATATGTTATGCAAATATATAAGTATACAAATACTATATAAAAAATAAAATTATGCTAATATAATAAAAATGTACACTCAAATGCCTGCATAGTAGCATGTGTCTTAGATATGGACGACGGTAGGAGCTCAGCTATTAGTGGAGTAGATGCCGTCGGTGGAGTAGATGCCGATAGTGGAGGTTCCTGAGCAACCAATGTCGAGGTGGATGGAGTATGCTCCGACTGCTCCTCGGATGCTGAACTGTGTGTAACCCATCGAGGGGCAGGGGTGAAAGCTAGATGGTATTTCGGTGCCATCGTGATCTGCAATGTTAATGAACATTAATCAATATAACATATTGAACAATAATATTAGTATAGCATCAATAAATAGTCTCTAATATTTAGATAATGAATGATGAAAATGGGTATTAAATTTTAAAATTATATAATATTTTTTTAAAAAAATATAGCAATGGTTATAATTAGCCACTGTCATAAATAAGCTTATAACAGTGGTTCCTACTAACCACTACTATAGGTCCGACTTATGACAGCGATTTTACTAACCACTGCTATAGGTCGACCTATAGCAGCGGTTACAATGAACTGCTACTATAGGTTGACCTATGACAGCGGTTTCTTATAACCGCTGCTATAGGTGTGACCTATGGCAGTGATTTTTTGTAATCGCTGCTATAGATTTGACCTATATCAGTGGTTAATAAAAACTACTATCGTAGGACCTATGGCAGTGGTTTTAAAAATTGCTGCCATATTATGCGCTACCATAAACCCTTTTTGTAGTAGTGAATTCTATCTCATAGAATTTGAAATCCATACTAATTCCTACCTTGACTTGGTTCACAATCATATTTCATGTAAGAAAAAAAGAGGAGAAAGCTTTGGGTGTGCGTGAAGGTTTGGGAAGAAGTGTTTCCATGCACAAAATCCTAGAAAATAGGGTGGGGGCATTGGGAAGCCAGAGTCCTAGTGACACTAAGACTTCCAATTTGACTTGGTTAAATAAGTTATTTAAATGAAATTAAATCAGAATTAAATCATCCCTATTAAAATAGATCTTAACCCAATTAAGAATCTAATTAAATTATATTAAATTAATATTAAATCTGATTTAATTTTTTAATCAAATTAGAAATTAATTTAATACTAGTCCTAATTGAACTAGGACTAATTCTTTTTTGCAATTGGCTTATCCAATAAGCCATTTGGACTTGATCCAATCAAGCCCAAATCAAATCTAACTAGATTATATTTAATTAGACTTAATTTCAGTCCTCTGACTTAATTAAATTAAGTCAATTAGCAATCTAATTACTAATCGATCCTCCTACAACACATGCACTAGGTTAAAGATCAATCGTATTAATCATTTAATCTTAGAACGATTCTTAATCGTTGATCAACCATCCGATCAGATCATGAGCTCTAATGTATATGACCTCATAGGTCCGAACCTAAGCCGGTAGCATAGAAATAAATTTTTATATCAATCGATGTAACCATCTAGCAATAGTATCCGATGATCGGATAGGTCGAATGTGTAGAATAATATCCTTAGAACTTATGTGGATATAGTTTTCATATAATTCATCCCCTTGATCAAAATGCTTGTAGGACACTTCACAGTTCAACTGTCAATTTTGATCAGATTGTCTATTTCAAAATATCAAATCCATCTGATGGATTATCTTGGCCAAGATTTTGCTATATTGAAATACAGTGATACATTCTTCTCCAACTCTTGGAGTGGTCAATCCCATCTTGATCACACACTGACTTTATAAGTATTTGATTGTGCCCAAAAATCTTTTATTACTGAATTAGAAATTTAGTTAGTCTGGTATCAAAGCACAATGAGTTGCTTGTAAGTCACTAAAGTAATCTCAGATCTAAGAAATACTTATACCTATATTCTATTAGAGACATTCTCGACAGTAGAATACTCTGGAGTTGGTCACGTTCAATGATGATGTACCTATACATCTCACCTATATGCCATATCAATATCTCCACACTCATTGGTTAAGAGGATAACCAACCTATATTCATACAACGATCTATGCTCGATAGACGCTGTAGTCTTAATTAATAGTCTATCATTTGATCATGAATATATTTAAGGACTAATCGATAAATTCTCTTTTTATCAAAGCTAAATAGTTTTAAGGACTTTATCACAACAATGGAGTTCATTAGAAGATGAATGCTTTGTGTTGAAAAATGCCAAAAGAATATATTTTATTTATTAATAAATTAATTATAATTATAATGTAGTACAATCATCAATAGACTGATGATTGACTTTGGGACATACTTTCCAATAACTCCTACTTGTTCTAAAGCCACTCGGTATAGTATCTAATATCCATCTTCGACTTATGATTGTCGAACTTCTTTATCGCTAGGGCTTTAGTGAAGGAGTCGGCTAGGTTCTTCTTTCTATCAATTTTTTGAAGATCGATATTATCTCGATCTACGATCTCTCGGATCAAGTGGAAGCGATGCAGGATGTTCTTCGTCCGCTTGTGTGCCTTTATTTCCTTCACCTGAGCTATGGCACCAGTGATGTCGTAGTAGAGCAGGATCAGATCATCTAGGAAGGATGCTACTCCAAGCTCGGTGATAAATTTTCTCAGTTACATAATTTTTTTTGCAGCATCTGATGCTGCGATGTACTCTACTTCATAAATAGAGTCTATCATAGTATGCTGCTTGAAACTCTTTCAGTAGATGGCTCCACCATTTAGAGCAAAGATATATTCTAACATACTTCTATTGTCATTATGGTCAGATTGAAAGTTGGAGTCTGTAAATCCCATAAATTTTAGATCTAACTCGCTATAAACCAACCATTGGTCCTTAGTATTTCTCAAAACTTAAGGATGGTTTAACCACTTTTCAGTGATTTTCTCAAGGATCAGATTGGTATTTACTCACTACACCTAGTGAGTATGTCACGTTTGATCTCGTACATGTTATGGCGTACATGATAGATTTCACTATCAAAGCATATGAAACTCTTCTCATACGCTCTCTCTCTTCAGGAGTTGTCGAACAATCCTTCCTAGAGAGAAAAATTCCATAGTCTATCGGAAGATAGTTCTTTTTGAAATTCTCCATGCTGAACCTCTTCAACATAGTATCTATGTACGTGGACTGGGATAATTCAAGCATCCTTTTAGATCTATCCCTATAGATCTTCATTCCTAGACTGTAGGATGCTTCACCCAAGTCCTTCATAGAGAACTGTGATGACAATCAGACTTTTATTTTTTGTAGTGTGGAAATATCATTTTTGATTAAGAGAATGTCATCCACGTACAAGATAAGGAATACCATTACTGCACCATTTACCCACTTATAAATATAGGGTTCTTCTCCATTCTTAACAAAGTCATATATTTTGATTATCTTATCAAAATACATGTTCCAACTCTGAGATGCCTACTTCAATCTATAAATGGATCTCTGAAGCTTGCACACCTTAGACTCATCTGTGAATGTGAACCCCTAGGTTGTATTATATACATCTCTTCAATCAGCTCTCCATTTAGAAAAACTATCTTTTGATAAG
The DNA here is from genome assembly GCA_006176705.1 of Cocos nucifera. Taxonomy (NCBI): domain Eukaryota; kingdom Viridiplantae; phylum Streptophyta; class Magnoliopsida; order Arecales; family Arecaceae; genus Cocos; species Cocos nucifera. Next base: position 833,481 of record QRFJ01000404.1, read on the forward strand.
AGCAGAATATTATCGTTAAGACACCATACTTATTAGTTTAATTTTGACTTCTTAAATAATTTAAAAATAGATAGAAAGCAGTGAGTCAGGTTGAATCTATAGAGAAGGCAGTGTTTTAATTTTAAAATTTTTAACTTTTGTAAAAGAAAAAAAAATTGAAGTTAAAAAATAGAATTATAAATAAAGAGCGAGAATTAAACAGTGCAGAATAATAAACTTGGTACTAAGATCTACTAGTTAGATCTTAGCATCTACTTGCAATAAAATAAAGAATAATAATTAAAATATAAAAATTAAATTATAATTAAAATAAAAAATTAAATTTAAAATATATAAAAATAAAATTTATATTAATTAAAAATTTATAATTTAAATACATAAAATTTTTAAAAAATAAAATAAAAATAGCTGATCTCTGATCTTGGATCGGCATTGGTGTTGAGATGGTGTAGAAGCCAGCTCTTCTTCGCAGCATCTGTTATCTTGAAGTAGCCTCTAACCCAAGCATGGCTCTAAGCTTTATCAAACTCCTTTCCATGATCGAAGATAATTAATTTTGAAGACCTAGAGTCTTATTTATAAGTGTTGGAAGGTTGGATCTTTTTATTGCAGGCAATAAGGGACTAAGAGAGTATTTTGATCATCAAAATTGAAGAAATCTAAGTGAAATTCAGATTAAAATAGCCTCTAGATGAATTCTGCTCTCTTGGATGAAATCTGGCTATCAAATCTAGATCAAACGATCCAAAAAATGTCAAAATCGGAGTTTTAAAAGCCTATATCTGGTCGAATTTAATTATGGCCATCCGATCATGTTGATCTAGAGAAGATCTAATCGTTGGATCATTGCTGGGAGGTTGGATCACTATCGGGACCTTTCTAGACTGTCGGATCTGAATCCAGAGCACTGTCGGCCATTGGATCGTGATCAAGGAGAGCTGGATAAACCAAATCAAATCTGGAAATGACCCCCACCATTGGATCTGGATCGACATCAATCAAGACCATAGGATGGTGCCTTTACTGTTCATGTGGACCACTTGAACCATGTGCACCATAAGCCGCAACCAATCAGCATCGATCTTTGCTTGTGAAATTATCATTTTGCCCCTGTACGCCACGATGAATTTCTTATAAACCTCTTAATGATCTAAGTCCACCATGTGGCATGCATTGATTCGCCGAATGTTGCTGAGCTAGCGATCCATGCCTGGATCATGGATTGACAGATCGGCTAATCTAGCTGAGCCAGCTTGAATGGCTTGGTTTGGCTTGCAGAGCCAGCTTGGCTTGATGAGTCGGCTGAACCATTTTTCTTTTTTATTTTATTTTTTTTAAAAAATCTATTCTAATCTATTTTAGCTTTGATTTGCTTCAAACTTATTTTTTTATGATAAAAAAATGAGCTCTTTTTATTGATAATAATATTTTATTTTTTTTATTTTTATTATTTTTTAATTAATAAAAATATTAATTTTTTAAAAATATATATAAATTAATTATTAATTTTTAAAATTTAAAATAAATTAATTATTAAATTAATACTTTTATTGATGAATTTATGATACTTATCATACCTCCCAACTTAAGCTTTGCTCATCCTCGAGTAAAGAAAGAATTTAGTTTTAGATATCTTTTAATTTTAAAGTTTTGAATTTTACCTAAGTAGTTTTCAAAATGGCCATTGATATTCAGTAGAGAATAAATGAGGTATATCATTAGAATATTAATACTTACCAATATAAAAATTAAGTAAAAAATATTAAATTTTTCTAAATTTTCTTAAAATTATTTCTATTTTTATCTTTGAATTATCTAAACTTTCATATGGACAAGTGTATTACTACTTCTGCCATTCATTTATTAAAATTCTTTATTCATATTATCCATTTTTTGATGCAAATATCATTGCTTGTTTAGGCAACGGGATTCGATTACTCGGTAGAAAATCAATATATATATTTTTTTAATGTTGTACCATTATTGAGTGCCTTAATCCCTTAAGCTTTCTATTTGATCCATGTAGTGAGTCTTGGGCCAATAACTTTCAAACCAATTGACTTTAGGATATTAGATATAAAATATCCCTCGAGCTTACTAGCTCGAATCAAACAGACTATGAGTTAAGACTAGCTTTACAACGAGCTTCTTCGTCTTTTCCATCTTTTGATGCGATACTCAATGCCTGCTTAGGCAAAGAGGTCCGATTATTCAGTGAGAAGTACTTAAAAGTTATTTTATTTTATAAATTTATTTTTATATATATAAAAAAATATATAGTTATCCTATACAAGCTCATAAAAAGTAGACTTTTCTTTGATGTTGGTAGAAAAAATTAGAAGTACTCAAAGAAAAATTATTTATATTTTAGACTTAATTCTTTATTAAATTTTTTTAATACTTTATTCCTCAATAACTCCTAAATTCTCTAATCCGTGCATCAATTTTCTTTTAAAAATGCTTAGTTCAACTCGATTCTTAAGCATAATCAGGTGTCTAAATACTAAATACTAACTTCTTCGAGAATTTTTAAAATTTAAAAATTTTTAATATTCTCTCTCCTAACTTAATCAACACTATCCTCAATGGAGAAGAAAAATAAAAAATATAATAAAGAAAATAAAAGAATATACCTGACTTAATGTATGTATATATCCAGCACATGCCTTTTAAAATTTGAGCTTTCCTCCAACTTATTCAAAAGAAAATAAACTAAAAAGATAAATTAGATAAAAGATAACTAAATATTAGGTTATCTCCTAATAAGTGCTAAGTTTACCATCTTCTGTCAGACACAATGCAACTTACTATCCTATGTCAAATATTGGATTGACAAATTTCAATGATTTTGGATTACCAATCTTAGAAAGATAGTTTCTTATCCTTTTATTAATATGTTCATTATTAACCTTGGGGACATAATTTGTGACCCTATTCTCAATCCTTATTTATTAAAAATTTCTCCTATTTGTCCTTCTAAAATACTCATAAATTAATTTTTTGGATTAGGAGATAAATTTGACTTAATGGGTATTGGAAGGATGACTAAAGATGGCTTTAATTCAGGAGGTAAATTAATATGATCTTATTTAAATGACTCTATTGATACTTCATTACATGTCTTTTGATTTTTATAAGAAGAACCGACTTTTAAGGCTGAAAAAAATAAGACTTTAGGTTTATAAGTCTCAAGTAAATCATCTATTCTCTTCTCTCCTTTATCTAATTTATTTAAACTAGAATCAACATCAGTACTAGTTTTGGGCTCAGGTTATTCTATGTGGTTAGCTTCAGTACTAATCTCTTTTTCTAAATTTTTATTTTGGCTAGCATCAGTACTAACCTCTCTCACCTGATCTTGGTATGGGTCCATAAGAATTCTATAACTTTTAGCATTCTCAAATTAAAAATTCTTAGATGGAATAATAGATTGATAACTGAATCCAGATGGTTGGTGGACAATGGATGGGTTGTTTATATGAATCAGTTGGCTCGATAATTGACCTAGTTCTCTCCTCATATTAGACTAAGCTAATTATCCTATTTGTGCTCTAGCCTAGCAATAGATTGCTGTTGAGTCAAAATCAATTATTGAAGTTGATTAAATCTATCATCATTTAGATTGGTTTGTTGAAGAGGTGGGTATAATGGTTGATTATAATGCAATGGTTGGAAAGACTGACTAAGTTGACCCTTATTATAGACATAATTTTGATAGTGGGTCTGAGCCTGAGTCTGTTGGGGTATTCAAGAAAAATTAAAATGGTTCCTTCAATCTGGGTTATATGAATTTGAAAAAAGGTCACCAACCAGCTTGGAGTAGCCTTATGCATCTTGAACTTATTCTTAGATAAAAGATAAAAACTATGCAGCCATGGAACATTCACTTACGTGATGGGTTGGGCTAGCATAGATTGAACAAGTCTCCTGATAATTAGAAGATGATATGAATTATGCAGGAGATTATTAACTTAGGGTTAGGAGTTGGTCTAATTTCTAAACAAGAAAGTTCATTTTATTTATTAGATTTTAATTAGTCTCAAAACTAAATTTGGGATCATAGACCCCTGCCCACTCTTAGTAGAAAGATAACAAAGCATAGTTGGTTGAATTTTCACTCAGGATTTTAAATAAGGCATAGGCTTCATCCTTACTTTTGTTCATGAATGCATCTCCACATGATGCATCTATCATCTATCTATACTGATTTCCTAAATCCTCATAGAAAGCTTGAACTATTTGCCACATAGACAGACCATGATGTGGGCATTTTCTAAGAAGTTTCTTAAGTCTCTTTCATGACTTATGAAATTATTCTCCTGGAAGCTGAGCTAATGCAATGATAGCTCACCTCATGATTTGGTTTGGCCTATGGGATAAAATTTCTTAAGAAATTTATTTTATAATTCAGCCCAAGTTTTAATTGATGTTTCAATTATGCCAAGCCAGTTCTTGGCTTTATCTTTTAATGAAAAAGGTGTTAAATATATGTGCCCTAGAAGCCAGAATTGGCTGACACTTGTAATACACTTCTAGGGGTAAAATTATAATTTTGACTAATATCAATAAAATAGATTATTTTCTATCACATATGTGTATTTAGTATCTATGATACATCCTTTGAGTTAGTGATAATGATAATTCATATTTTCAAGAGTTGAAAATTTAAGACATGAATAATCATTATTAACTCATAAAATGCTCCCGACCATAGGATCATCACGAGGATGGTGATTGATTCGAAAGGTTGGTGTACAATTGCTTCTCTTTAGTAGATGAGTCTTGAGTCTACGGTGTGGAGACATCGGAGCAAGAGTACAGGTACTCGTTAGAGAATGAGGGCACTGAGCGTGACCACCTCGAGTAGTCATTAGGAAGTCTACCTTCTCATCAATGACTGACTCGATGCTGCAGTGGTGTGTCTGGTTCTTTGACCTGAGGTGCATCGGCAGTTCACCTTGAGGGTGTTATAGTTTGACTACACCATTACTCGATCTCCTAGCCATATGGAACCCTGAGGTGTATGTTGGCTATAGCATGTTCATTGTAGGAACTGGATAGCATCAAGATGGAATCTATCTACCTCGGTGGTAGAGGAGCAGCCCTATGATGATCATGAGAATCAAGTCCAGAAGTCCCATGGCCATGGTAGAGTGAAATAATAGAAAGAGTTTCTATTTAGGTTTTCACATTGGACTTGAATCGAATGATTACATCATATGATAGAGACTAGGGTTTGACGAGTTCACCTTAACCCTAATCTGATCGAGGCTCAAGATAGAAGAACTTAATCACACAAGTAGCTGCACCAAGAGGTTTGCATTCAGCTCTGATGGGTTGCCACCATATACTGCTAGGTGTCACTGGTGGATTTTGGGAGCAATTAGAATGATTTAGATGATCGATCATTCTAGCTGTTCGAATCAGAAGAGTTCTGATCCATCGAAAGGAGTTTCGATGATGTCGATGATAGAGATCATGACATATCCCATTACCATACAGAACTGAACCTAACTGAGTCACACAAACAAGGGTTTGAATCTGGTGATCATCAATTGAACTGATCTAGTTCAATTGATCTGAATGAGATTCAATTAGGTTCAAGAAAATCGTGCTAGCACTTGATTGAACCTAACGTTCTTCTTTTACTATCATAAATAAGTTATCTTGACTGAGCCAAAGGAGTTTGTGCTCAATCAGAGGCCTTCATATGGTCTGACTGGAGGTTGTCCAAGTCAGAAAAGATTGTCTTATGATAAGTGGTAAAATATACTAATAAAAGTATTAAATTATAAAATAAATTAATTTATTTTATTAGAAATTGATACTTTTATTAATCTTATGTAGGAAAGAAGGCCACTAATATGAAGATCTTTTTTTTTAGTTCTGATCAAAAAAAATTCAGACAAAACGGACTTCAAACGAGCCCAGAATTAAATTTCAAAAAAAAAAAAAAAATCGCCGATGCAACGCTGACGTCAGCATTTTTCGCGGCGCACGATGGATCATCTGAAGGGTATTTTGGGAATTTCACAACAAGAGACGCGCTCTGATTGGTTGAAGAACGCGGCGGTCTACGCAACACCAGGCTCGCGCATGGTCCACGGAGGGTAATTTGGGAATTCTGTTTGATCCAACGGGCGGTTTTCACTGAAGCTTGATCGGACGGCCGAAAAGAAGGCGCTGATGGACGGCATCCGCAGCTCCCGATCGAGATCCAACGGCTGAGATTCATCCTGATGTAAAACTAAAGATCTGAAGGCTTATTTCAACATGATCGGATGGCCCAGATTTGATCCAACGGTTGATCCAACGGCTGATATTAAATCCGACTTGATTTGGGTTATTTTAAGAGGTTTTTGAGTGGTTTTTGGACTGTTTGATCCCCCATCCAATGGCTAGAATTATCTAGATCTTAATTTGAGTTGTTTTGGGAGTCTTGAACCTAGTTTTTGATGGACTTTGGGGAGAAATCAAATTCTTTATCTATAAAAATCTATGGTTGTCGAGAAAAAAAAAGAATTAGAGAGAGACAAAGAGAGAGATGGGGAGAAAGAATGAGAGAGAGGCAAAGAGAGAGACGGGGAGAAAGAGAGAGAGGAGAGAGATAAAAAAAAAAGTGATTTGTGAGAAAATTAAAAAGAGTTTTTTGATTTTTCTTCGACGATCAAGACATCGATCAAGGAGCCTCTTTTTCTTCACCAAATTCACCACATCAAGAGCAGCAGACAATTAATTTCAGCAATCAAACAGTCTAATTTCTTCATACTTTTTATTTTATTTGCTATTTTTGAATTTGTTATCATGAACTAAATTTTATTTTACTAAGGCTAAGGTGTAGCCACTCTTTTGATGCAATATTCAGTATGATTTATTTTAAATTTTATTCATGAGGAGTATATAAATCTGATCTTAATGCTTTTAGATTATTGGCCATCTTCTAATTGATCTGATGAACATAGATGTTACGGACCAAGTATATCTATGTTAATGCTTCTTGATTATATACCTTGTATTATGAATCAAATTAGAATTCATATGCATACGAAAATTTTAGTGCGCTTTAGATGCAGCGTATTTTAATTAGAGGGTTTCACAAAATCTAATGCATTAATATTTATTTAAATTATACCTGGACCAAAGAATAATTAATAAATATTAATAATTTTACTATGCCTGGATCAAAGGGTAGTGAATAAATTAGGAGACTCCACCGTCACATGAAATAAAATTAATCTAAAAGACCGAATATTATATTGACTGAGTTGGTGAACCGATTGTCTTAGTAATCCATTGCTCTTGAATTTAAAATCCTAATAATTTACACTCTCTCTATTTAATTAAAAATTTTTAATTATTTTTTTTTTATTTTCTTTAATTTCTTATTCTCATAAATCGATCTTCTAAATAAAGCATAGGAAAGAGCTTTTCAGTACTTATTTTCCAATCCTCTAGGAACGATACTCTACTCATTCACTTTATTACTTGATCGACTGGTGTAGGATATTACCTGCCATTTTTGGTCACCTATCATTTCTCGTTCTTTGACTTTGGTCAAAAGTCTACCTTTGACTGGTCAAATGTTGACCATTGATACTTTGACTTCTGTCCATGTGTCACGCACCTATTGGAGAGCTGGTGGGGGCCTGTCCCCCTACCAGAACCTGGCAAGAAAGAGGGTGCACGCCACCCTTGGCATGTGCCCAAGTTGGAGGCGCCCAGGAGTCCCTGTTGGACAGGGACTCCATCTCCTTTTTGGATTTCGATTAGAGTTCTCCTAAGAACCAACTTTGACTGATCTTAGGCACCCTCTAAGGAGGAATCCAGGGGACTCTATTCCCACCAATCAGATTTAGATCTGATTTCACAAAGAGTTGTGATTGATTGGAAAGAAGAGAAGTTGGATCACAGACAGTCTATAAATAAGACCCTACGCCCAACTCAAAGTATTGATTGAATCATAATTCCCCATGCCCCAAGGCTGCCTCTCCCCTCTTCCTCCATGCCAAACCCACCTTCTCCCTCTCCTCTCCACGTCCAAAAGTGTTTTGGATCTTGGTTGGTGCGATCCAGATCAAAGAAAGGCGACTGAAAGCTAGAAGGCTGCACTGCTGCATAAGGACGACTGCTGATCTTCGAAAAGGAGTTTTGAAGATCCTCCAGATCAGATCCAGATCTAATTTTTGGAGATGTGATAGAGAAGAAGAGGATCTCCAGATCCAGCCTGAGTGGATACCGGTAGAGGCCAGGCACTTGCGTGGCTTGATCCAGAACCTTCCGCTGCTTACAGGATCATCAACGGGTAATAGGATTACCCACTTCAAGGTAAATTAAATTTGATTTAATTTATCTAATTTTATTTTAATTTTTAAAATAATAATAATTAGATCTAAAATATCTTAGATCTGATCTAGGATCAAAGAGAAAAATTTTTTAAATATATCTCTTGATCTGATCAGATCTGAACGAACCTGGTCCGAAAAATCAGGATTTTCCTTCAACTGGTATCAGAGCCAAGGTTCTAAAAGTATTTAGATCTAATTTTAAATTTATTTTAATTAAAAAATAAGTAATTTTAGATGTCACATGAGATGTGATCAGATCTAAAATTAGAAAAAATTAAAATTAAATGATTTGGATCTAAGATTAGAAAATATGCATGACTAGTTCTAAAATAGAATAGTTCTATAGAATAGTCTTGCATGTTTTCAATTTAATTTGATTAAATCATATTTTAGATCTAATTTATTTACTATTTTTTGATATTATAATGGTTATAATAACATCTAAAAAATAGCAAATAAAATTATTTAATTTTAAATATCATATGAGATATGATTGATGCATGTCTAGACTAGTTGTAGAATAGTTCTACATAATTATCTAGATTAGAATTTATTTTGATTAGATCAATTTAAATCTAATTTTTTAGATTATTATGAGATAATTTAGATCTAAAAATATGCATGATTCGATACATGAGATGTATGCAAAATATGCCATGATTAGATCTAATTTGTATATGAGATATATGATATAGATCTAAAACTATTTTGTAGTATTGCATGTTCCTGATTAAGGCGTTCCTCTTGGCCGTCCGGTCATAAGAATGAAGAAGGGTTTAAAGGCCCTCTCTTCTCATTCGATGGGGTGTTCTTATGATGTGTAGGGGTGCTGCGCGTTCGTCCTTAATCAGAAACTCCAAAACTTACTTTCTGCAAAATCCCTAGATCCTGAAACCCTAGGATTTATTGTGCATATTTTGTTTATGAACCCTACTTAATTAAAAATTAAGATTATGAAATATTAATTAGATCTAAAATTGAGAATTTTAGATCTAAGACATATTCATAATACTGGGTTCGGGCTTGGGTAGCTCAATTAGGTCTAAGCGGTTGATCAAACCGAATCAAGAGTTGGTTAGATGGGATCAACAATGCTTAAATTGACCAGCCTAATAGGATTAAGTCTGGGTCAAGATCGAGTCACGATCAAGCAAGACCTAATTAGGCTCAGAGGTTAGAGTCTGGATTGTAGGCTAACCCAATTGGTTCTGACTCAACAATTTGGTGTCTAAGGTAAGTTTGGCACATACGACCGACTGGTTTTTAATTGGAAGCTACTCGACCTGAATGCGTTCTTGTACGAGTTAATGGCATATTCCTTCCACCGGTCTCACTTACCTGGCCATATCTGTTGACACAGTTCTGATCTGAGGTGGTCAATAATCCGAGCTAACCCATGCCACTAGGTTAGTCATAATTGTTATGACTATGATAAGTCTAGTTTAATGAGACCTGAATCAATTCTCCCTAAGAAAAGATTAAGTCTGAGGTCTTCCACCATTGTAGATGTGCGGGCCCTTCCCGGGGTTGATTGTTCTCGGCTGGATACAGTGGCTCAGTTGCACCGAAAAGATGCAACCATGTCTATTAGGCATTGGATGCTATGGGCTGGAGGATGAGTTGGGCTCAATATTTCGGATACGGTGAGAGACTCAATTAGGAACCCAGTCTATGCAAATGGTGGGTCTGACTTAACTAAGGAGTGGATCAATATTCCGGATACGGTGAGATTCATGAATTAGAGACCAAGTTTGGGTGCACCATGATTAGAGAATCATTGAACAAGAGTTGTTCACTCATTGGCTAACCCATCACCAATAACTGTTAGGTGAGGTGATGAGTCAGTTGGTGAGACCGCACCACCCACTAGAAATCATTAATCATGGAGATTTTTGCATCTCTACAGAGGGAGTGTAGGGATCCGAGAAAATAGTGGGAAGCTAATTTGTTTAAAAATAAAATCTCTAAATAAATTGGTCAAGTCATAATTACAGTATCTAACTAGAATCTTTGACTCTCTATAGAAAAATGTCTGCGTCCAACCCATTAGCACGTATCCTGGACACACATAGACTGACCGGACCCAATTATAAAGATTGGCTCAGGAACTACAAAATTATTTTGGGTTCTGAGAAGTTAACCCATGTTTTGGACCAGGACCCTCCCACCTTACCAGCCCGTCCATCCATTGAACAGAGAGCATCTCTGAAAAATGGATAGACGAAGATAATAAGGCCAGATATTACATGTTGGGCTCGATGTCTGATGAGCTCCAGCGGCCAACATGAAGATATCGGGACTGCTCGCCAAATGTTGGCTCACCTACAGGAGATGTTTGGTGAACAGAGTCGCGCAGCCAAATATCAAGTCACGAAATGACTTTTTAAGGCTAAGATGCGTGATGGGCAGTCAGTCCAAGATCACTGTCTGACAATGATCAAGGACATGGAAGAGCTTGAGAAGCTCGGTGTGAAGTTAGACTTGGACCTGCAGAACGATATTATTCTGCAATCCTTGACTGATGCATATGGGCAATTCATCATGAATTACCACATGCATAAACTTCAAAATTCCTTGGCCGAATTAATGAATATGCTGGTTACCGCTGAGCTTTCTATGAAAGGTTCTAAAGGCTCAGTTCTTGCTATGGAACGGACTTCTTCCAAAAGAAAGTCTTATGAAAAGAAAAAGAAGTCTGCAAAAAAGCAGAAGGTGGAAGGAACAAAGAAGAAGAAGGCAGAGCCGAAGAAAAAGGTCGATGTTAAAGAAAAGTATTTCCATTACAACAGTGACGGCCATTGAAAGCGGAACTACCATACTTACCTGGCCACCCTTAAGAACAAGAAGGAAGGTCCTTCTGGAGGTTTTGGTATTGCAACCAGAGAGAAGAGAGTTAGGGAGAAAAGCTCCATTGTATTTCCTTCTCCTTTGTAAAAGTTATAATTTCCTGGTTTATATACCCTAGAGTTTCCACATGAACCCTAATAAATCCCAGCTCAAAAACTTTCTTAGGCTAATCCAATACATGAAAGTATTCACCAAGCCCAAGTCTCACATGCTCTCATCCCCTGGATCTAATTCCAACTCATACATGAATTAGCTCCCTTAAGACCTCTCAAATTAGGCCTTAAGATCCCTAAGATCAACCCAGACCCTAGCCCAAAATAGATCCTCACGTACTCTGCCCGTGCACTAAGCCGGCTCAGTCTCAGCACTGAGCCGACTAAGTTCCACTAGGTCAGCTCTGTCTAAAACTGAGTTGGCCCAGTTCTGTGATGTGCCTGCAGTCTTGAAACTCGATCTTTTTATTTTGCCTATACTCTGAGACTTAGTCGATTCAGTTTTGGACTGAGCTGGCTAACCTACAAAAAATCTTCTTTCTGCAGTCTTGATTCTTCGACTTTGGTTTCTTGCTCCACCTTGAATCCCAGCTCTCCGAAGCACCAACCAAGTATCTTGAGGCCCTCAATATCCGAACCTCAAGTTTGTAGAGAGTTACAGACCACCTCCATCCTAGGACAACTCCTATCCTAGCCTCCTCGGAGCCCTCACCCTGGCTCTACCTGTGGCCTCCCAAGGCGTGGGAGCACCACACCACCTACATGATTTGCTTTAAACTTATTTCGTTGCGATCAAAAAAATAAGCTCTTATTACTGATAATAATATTTTATTTTTTATATTTTTTTATATTTTTTAATTAATTTTTTAATTAATAAAAATATTATTTTTTAAAAATATATAAAAATTAATTATTAATTTTAAAAATTAAAATAAATTAATTATTAATTTAATATTTTTATTGATGAATTTATGGTACTTATCATCCTCACATCCATCTGCTAGATCTCATAGTCCAGATTGGCAGCTATGACAAGCATTATCCGAATGAATTTGAGCATTGCCACAGAAAAGAACATCTCATCATAGTCAATATTATAACATTGATGATATCCTTGACAATCAGACGGACTTTATAGATCTCCATCTTTCCGTCTGTGCTTCTTTTCCTTTCAAAGATCCATTTACACTCAATGAATTTAACCCCTTCAGGTGGGTCAACCAATGTCCACACATCGTTAACCTTCATGAACTTCATTTCGGATTTCATGGCCTCGAGCCATTTCTCAAAATCAGATCTCTACATTGCATCCATATAGGTGATTGGATCCTCATCGTTCTCATCGAGTTCGATGGGATCACCATCTTGGATCAAGAAACCATAGTATCTATCCGACTAACGCGGTACTCTACCGAATCACCTTAATGGTAGTAGGTATATTGAGCTCTGAATCTGATCTAATCAAATTCGACTCAGGTTCAGCTATAGGTGTCGATCTTTCTACTAGTTGAACTTCATCAAGTTCAATCTTAGAGACAACAGTTCCTTCACCAAAAAATTTTTTCTTAAAAGATTGCTTTAAGGCTAACAAATATGTTTTATTCTTCAGCAAGATAGAAATAGTAACCCTTACTTTTTTTGAGATATTCTATAAACATACATTTATCAGACCGAGGTCCAAGATTATCTGTATGCAAATATTTGACATAGACCGAACAATCCTAAACCTGTAGGTGAGAAAGTGTAGGCCTACGTCCAGCCCATATCTCATGTGGAGTCATTGTGATAGATTTACTCGGTATATTGTTCAATATATAACATACAGTCTCAAGAGTATAACCTCAAAATGAAACAGACAGACTAGAAAACTCCATCATGGATCGAACATGTCTAACAAGGTTCGATTTCTCTTTTTCGATACACCATATGCTGTGGTGTTCCTGGAGGAGTCTACTATGAGAGAATTTCATTCTCTCATACATATGTCAAGAACTCACTGGATAGATATTCACTTCTTCGATCTGATCAAAGAGTTTTAATACTCTTTTCAGTTTATTTTTCTACTTCACGTCGAAATCTTTTGAATATTTTAAATGAATCCAACTTATGTTTCATCAGATAAAAATATCTATACCTGGATAGATCATTTATGTAATTAATGAAGTAGAAGTATCTACTTTTGGCACCTGTGCTCATTGATCCACATACATCAGTATGTACTAGAGCTAAGAGCTCAGTAGCTCTTTCACCTTTTTTAGTAAAAGATGATTTGGTCATTTTACCAAGAAGGCAAGATTCATAGGTTGAAAGTGATTCATAATCACTGACTTCAAGGATTTTCTCTTAGGTCAATCTATTTATCCTGTTCTTATTCATATGACCTAGCCTATAGTGCCACAGGTAGATATCAGAAATATTATCTAATTTAGGATATTTTCTACAAATATACATTACACTCACAAGCTGTAATAAAATATAAATATTATTTCTTTATTATCCTTATATTATTATAATATCATTCATAATGATATCACAATAATCTTCCTTTATAGATAAATGATAACCATCTTTGGCCAAAAGACTAACAGAGATTATATTCACGAGAAAAGAAGAATAATAATGACATTCATCTAAAGAAATAATATTTGTATTAAGAATAAGTTGAACTATTCCCATAGCTAGAATTGGAACAGACCTTCTATCTCCAATATTAAGGAATCTTTCATTATTTTTAAATCTTCTACTAATTTATAAATATGGACTGGACCTTCGGTATCCAATACCCAAGTAGAAGTATCATAAATAGCAAAATTATAAGGTATTATCATATAACATCCTTGATTGGTAACTACTTGCTCATCTCTCTTATTCAGCCTGTTGTGGTCATGGAAATCAAGATACTGAGAATAGTTTCTCTTCCAATGCCCCTGCTTCTTATAGTGGAAGCATTCTGCCTGATCTAGATTATTCTTGAACATTATATTTAAACTGGGCATAGAGGCCATAGCACGAATCATTTCGTGCTACTGAACAATATTCAACTTTTGATACTTATTATCGAAGTTGGGTCCCATAAGTTTATCACTATCTAACAGTGAATGAAGCAACTGTGGTTTGGATTTAATTATACAAAGGAGAACCAAAAGTCTAATTAGTAATTGATTCATTAAACCTAAAGATTTGAACTTTAATCAAAAAATTCTTTCATTATTTTATTCAAATTGATAGGTTTTACCTTCAATTCAAAAAATTATCCTAATTTCTTAGTGGATACTAGAATCCACATAGACTGCATATGAGCCTAACTTTGGTTGGCCAACCCATGTATATCTAAGAATAGGCTCATAATCAATTATTTCTTCAAATAATTTTTAGTAATTAAATTTTGCCCTAGTCCCTAATCAGTAGGCTTTGGCCTCCACTGAAAAGGTCCAGTTAGGTCCAACCATTAACATGACCATACTTAGCCCATCAAATCAATGAATAATTAGGCTCAACTTTAGTTGGCTAACCTAACCACCATTTAGAAAGATGCAATCAAAAAATCATGTAATGAATGATAATTTCATTAGTAGATAAAACTAAGCCTTTGGGCCTCCAATGTTTATCCAACTAATGGAACCATTATCACCCACTTAATAGAAGGCTATGATCTAGTTATCACAATAACTATTTTATTTTAAGAATCGAATAATTTTAAAAATTTAATTTGAAGATGAGGAAAGATCAGATGAACCAGCTTGTCATGATCCATCCACTGACTTCACCAAGTTAGCTTAAGGGAGACCATTAATAGACTGGTCTAGGAGCACCTAAATCAGTCATACTAATTTACCTAGTTGATATAGGTCAGCTCGAATAGTCAAGTGATCTGATCAAAACATAATTTCACCAAGAGGTTAGATAAGTTCGATCAATGGGAGGGTCTACCAAAGCTTGCCTTAGACACGATCAGAAATGGCCAAGTAAGCGGGCTACCAATTAAAGACCACAGGTCTGGTTTATCTTAGACACCAACTGATTTAATTAGTTTCAATTAGATCAATCTAACAATTCATGCTAGACCACGTAGCTAAGAATCAAGTCCATTTTGGATCTTGTTAAAGACATGGACTTGACTAACTACAACTATTGTAATTGATCTAGAAAATTCTTGACCTAATCTAAGACAATAATTGATTAGATTTAATCAATTCTCTAATTAAGTCCATTCTTTAATCTAATCCTAGGTCTAATCCAATTAATGGATCTAATCTATACTAACCCATTTAACCCAATGTATTATGATTTGTGTCTTAGGATCTTCAATTCACAATCCTAAATCCTAATCAAACAACTTATTAATTCTTAATTAAGTTTTGGACTGAGAGTTGGGGTTCAGCTTTTCAAAAATGATTTTCATATTTATAAAATATTTTTATAATATGGTTCTATCAACCAAGTTGCATGTTTGATTTATAATCAACATGCAAGTAAGATAAGCATGAAACTACTTTAGATTTAATCTAAACAGGTTCATGTAATTGAAATAGTTTCAACTATAATCAATTATAAATTATATTAGATCAAATCTAATATATTTATGATGATTAAAATTAGATTAAAATATTTTTAATTAGATTATAAAATTTTTTAGATCTAATCTAAAATTTTATGATCAATATTTTAGATCAGCACGTACTAGGACAACCTCTTCACTGTAAGGGGTAAACCTGACTATAGGACAACCATATAATCAGTTCGTACAATCTAAAACTTTTATTTTTAAATCTAAAATTATTTTAAATATATTAAATTAAAAATAAAAATAGATTATATCTAACAAATTTATGATTAGAGATAAATCTATACGAACTAGGATAATCTCTCCACTGTAAGGGGTAAACCTTACAGCAGGACAACCTTTTATTAGTTCGTGTGATTATCATTTTTAATTTTAAATTTAATAATAAGATTATAAATTAGATATAATTTAAAAAATAATCTAAATATATATATATAATTATCTAATAATCAATCTAGGCTCTGATACCAATTGAAGGAACCAGATTTAGGATTTCATGGCTAGATCTTGAAACTTTTCAAGATCAGGTAGTCAAAGGCAAATCTAGGATTTCATGGCTAAAATAAATTAAAATTTATTTTTAAAATATCGAGAATATCCTAGATCTAAGATCCTATTACATGATTATGGTATGAGATTAAATCAAAAATTAAAAATATAAAGAAAGAAGAATTGTTAATCATATCAACATAGATCTACACTAGATCGAAATCATATGAGTAATAGAAGATCAAATCTTTGTTACCTATGCAAGTTAGATATTCTAACTTACTGATCTAGGCTTGAAGATTATGTTGTAAGCCATACATACATCCAACCTCTAGGATTCGTCCATACGAGCCCACGAATCACGATCAGAAGTTCTGATGCAAGAAATCAGCACAGTATGCTAGTACTGTGCTGATCCTTCTTTGACGATCAATTTGGAATCACCTTCTTCAAATCTTGGACTCTCTAATTTTTAAAAGAAAGGAAAAGAGATTTTAAACTTGAGACACCACTCAAAAATTTCTAAAGAAGGAGGAAGAGATCATAGAAAAACCCTAGAAGAAGAACCCTTCTTCTTCTTGTTGTTTTCTCTCACCTAGACACCTAGATTGGTATCCATAAAATCTCCATGCTCCAATATTATTTCTCTCTAATTTTTATATATCCTAAAGGTCTCTCAATGGTCTAAAATATCACCAAAAATTAGCTCAAAATTCATCCTAAATAATAAGTTATGATAGACTCCTTGTCTAGGTCAAATACCTAGCAAGGAATGTCTAAAAAGGGCAAGATTTGGGGTGCCCAACTCTTGGGCGCCCCCTCTTTATTTTCTACTATGGATGACTAGCAAAGGGTGCACAATATGTGCCATAAAACCCACAAAAGTCTTAAAAAAAATCTTTATAAAATCGGCACCATAAGGGAAGAGTTTCGATTTCTTAGAATTTGATCTCATAGAATTTGAAATCAAAACTAATTCCTACTTTGACTTGGTCTACATCCACATTCCATGTAAGAAAGAAAGAGAGGAAAGCTTTGGGCATGCGTGAAAGTCTAGGAAGAAGTGTTTCCATGCACAAAATCCTAGAAAATAGGGTGGGGGGCATTAGGAAGCCAAGTGGCGCAAGGAGAAGGGAGTCCTAGTCACACTAGGACTTCCAATTTGACTTGGTCAAATAAGTTATTTAAACCAAATTAAATCAAAATCAAATCATCCCAAGTAAAATAGATCTTAATCTAATTAAAAATTAGATTAAATTAGAATTAAATCTAATTTAATTTTTTTAATCAAATTAGAAATTGATTTGATACTAGTCCTAATTGAACTAGGACTAGTTCTTTCTTGCAATTGGCTTATCCAATAAGCCAATTGGACTTGATCCAATCAAGTCCAAACCAAATTTAACTAAATCATATTTAATTAAACATAATCTTAGCCCTCTAGCTTAATCAAATTAAACTAATTAGCAATCTAATTGCTAATTGATCCTCCTGCAACATATGTACTAGGTTAAACATCAATCGTATTGATCGTTTAACTCTAGAACGGTTTTTAATCATTGATCAACTATCCAATCAGATCATAAGCTCTAATGTATGTAACCTCATAGATCCAAATGTAAGTTAGTAGCATAGGAATAGATTCTTGTATCAATCGATATAACCATCTAGCAATGGTATCCAACGATCAGATAGATTGAATGTGTAGAACAACATCCTTAGAATCCATGTGGATATAGTTTTCATATAATTTATCTTCTTGACCAAAATGCTCGTAGGACACCTCAGAGTTTAACTATCAACTCTGATCAGATTGTCCATAATGTATTTTAAAATATCAAATCCATCTGGTGGATTTTTCTAGCTAAGGTTTTGCTATATTGAAATATAGTGATATATTCTTCTCCAACTCTTGGAGTGGTCAATCCCATCTTGATCACACACCGACTTTGCAAGTACTTGACTGTGCCTAGAAATCTTTCATTACCAAATTAAAAATTCAGTTAGTTCGGTACCAAAGCACAGTGAGTTGCCTGCAAGTCATTGAGGTGATCTTAGATCTAAGAGATACTTATACCTAGATTCCATCAGAGACATTCTCGACAGTAGAATGCTCTGGAGTTGGTCACGTTCAATGATGATTTATCCATACATCTTATCTATATTCTGTACCAGTATTTTTACACTTTTTGATTAAAAGGACAGCCATGTTATATGCATACAATGATCTATGCTCGATAGACGCTGTCATCCTAATTAATAGTCTATCATTTGGTCATGAATAGATTTAAGGACTAATCAATAAATTCTCTCTTTATCGAAGCTAAATAGTTTTAAGAACTTCATCATAACAATGGAGTTTATTAGAAGATGAAGGCTTTATGATAAAAATGCCAAAAGTATATATTTTATTTATTAATAAATTAATTATAATTATAATATAGTACAATCATCAACAGGCCAATGATTGGCTTTAAGATACATTTTTCAACATTCTATCCCTATCAAATATTCTCTATTGACACATTTCTTATAAGAACAATGGGCCCATCCTTAAACTAAGAGTGTAGCATTCCCAAAAGAATAATCATAGAAGTAAGGAACATCATTGCAAACTGGGATGGTTTGCAATAATGCCCGAACCTTCCCTCGGTTCGAGCCCTCTACATGCCGAGACTGGAGCACGAGGGCACATCTCAGGCCCATGTTTGCAATGCAGTCCGAAGCTTTCCTTGGTTCAAGCATTCTGCATGTCGAGACTGAAACATGCAGGGCACGTCTTAGGCCCATGTTTGCACCTTCGCTTGGTTTGAGGGCTCTACATGCCAGACCAAAGCATGCAGGGCATGTCTCGATCTCGTTTGTAGTCCGAACCTCTCCTCATTTTGAGTGCTCTGCATGCTGAGATCGAAGCATGCAGGGCACATCTTGGACTCATATTTGCAATGCAAACTGAACCTTTCCTCGGTTCGAGTGCTCTACATATCGAGATCGAAGCGCACAGTGCACGTCTTGGCCTCGTATTTGCAATTTGAATGTTTTCTCTATTCGAGTGCTCTGCATGTCGAGATTAGAGCATGCAGGATAGTCTCGAGCTTGTGTTTGCAATACTACCTGAACCTTCCATCGGTTCGACTGCTCTGCATGTCGAGATCGAAGCATGCAGGGCATGTCTCGACCTCATGTTTGTAATCCAAATCTTTTCTCAGTTCGAGCACTCTAATTATGCTTAATTAATATTTAATTAAATAATTTTTAATATCTAATTATGCTTAATTAATATAATTTAAATAAAATATAATTTTTAGTGATGGTATTAGCTATCGCTAATACCATCGCTAACACTCATAATAAAAGAAGGCTACTGTATAGGACTGAGGCATGAGCTGGCATGCAGGAATTGAGGCACGAGGAGGCACAAGCAAGTAAGGACTAAGGCTCAAGGATGCAACCACAGATAGAAGCTTGGGGAGGCTAGAGGTGGCCAGGGGCTCAAGAAGGTGGACCGAGTGCAACTTGAGGGAGACAACTAGGAGGAAGCTGTCGTCGGGGGAGAGGGGGTGGTGGGCTAGGATTTTAAGGAGGCGGAAGGAGGTCGGAGGCTCGGGAAGGTAGGCTGGGTGCAGCTGAGGGAGATGGTCGGGGGAGCTACCGATCGGGGGAGAGAGGGAGTGATAGATGAACCAAAGGGTCGGAGGTTTGGGAAGGAAGGTAGGAGGCGACTGGGGGAGGCAGCTAGGGAGACAGGGGTTGGTAGGGGAACCGAATGATGGGGGAGAGGAGGATGGTAGGTTGGGATTTTAGGAAGGCAGGAGGCCAGAAAATTGCATTCGGGGGCTTGGGGAGGTAGGAGGTAGCTGGGGTTCGGAGAGCGGGCTAAGCGCAATTAGGGGGAATCAAAGGGCTGGGGGTTCGAAGAGGCAAGAGGCGGCTGGGGGTTCGAAAAGGCAGCTTAGGGGCAGAGGGGGGTGGCGGGGGAACCAAAAGGTGGAGGAGAGAAAGGTGGTAGGCCGAGGTTTTGGGAGGCTAAAGGTTGGAAGCTTGTGCCCCGGAGCTCGGAGAGGTGGGAGGCGGTCGGAAGTTCGGGAAGGTGGGCCAGGTGCAGTCGGAAGGAAGCAGTTGAGGGGAGAGCGTGGGTGGTGGGGGACTGAAGGGCGGGGGAGAATAGGGTGGCGGGCTGGGGTTTCGAGAGGCAGAAGAAGGCTAGGAGCTCGAGGAGATGGGCTGAGTGCAGCTGGGGGGAGTCGGCCAAGGGCTCAGGGGGGCGGGAGATGGTTGGGGGCTCAAGAAGGTAGGCCGAGTGCAGCCGAGAGGAGGTCGTTGGCCAGGGAAGAGAGGAGGTGGCAGGGAGACTGAAGGGTGGGAGAGAGGGTGGTGGTGGTGGAGGATAAAAATGCTGAAGGATAGGATGGGGGTGGTGGAAAAATGAGGATGCAGTGGACGGTGGTGTGGGAGAAAATAGGGGGACGGTGGGAGGTAGCGCGAGAAAAAATGAGGATGTGCGGTGAGGTAGAAAAAAATGAGAGTAGGAAGATTATTATCGATGGCAACTTTCATCACTAATAATCCTTTTCCATTGCTAATATGAAAAATATTATTAGCAATAGTAGATACCATTAGTAATAATATTTTCATTGCTAATAATTATATTTTTAAAATAATATTTTTAATTATTAGCGATGGTATTCTTATCATCGCTAAAGTCGTCGCTAATACAAATTTTTTAACATTAATTTTTTTCTTCTAAGTCATTTTTTGGATGGTTAAAAATTAATATTTAATTTTATTAAAATTTTAACCTTAATTAATTTATTGATCAAATCCTAATTGATTTAAATTAGATTTAATTTAATTAGGTTTTATTTAATTTATGCTAATTAGATTTTAATATTTCAAGTAAAACTTGGATTCAAAGTCTAAATATATGAGGTTTGACATGATTTCAAATTAGATTCGAATCGGATTTGAAATAGATTCGAATCAAATCCTAATTAAAAATTATTTTCTTATAATTAATTTAAATTATATTAAATTGAATTAGACTTGACTTAATTTAAATGTAATTGATTTTATAATCTAATTAGGACTTGGCCAATTCAAAGTCCCATTGGATTAGGTTAGACAGGATTTCGAATTAGATTCGAATCGAGTTTCAATTGCATTTGGATCGAACTTAAATTAAAAATTATTTTTTTTTAATTAATTATAATTAAATTAAACTTAATTAGATTTAACTTAATATCAAAGTAATTAGATTTTATTATCCATGTAGGACTTGGATTTTAAATTCTAATTGAATTAGGATTGACACGTTTTCTAATTGGATTCAAATCGAGTTCGAATTGAATTCAAATTAAATCCAAATTAAAAATTATTATTTTTTAATTAACTTAAATCAACTTTAATTTGATTAATCTTGACTTAATTTGAGATCAATTAAATTTTGTTAGAAATAAAATAACCTTTGCCAAAGTCCTTAACTGTCGATTCCCATCTTACGTGAACTCGTCGATTCTCTTGACGACAAGCCCATGCTGCAGAACTCGTCATAGATATGGAGAAGCCCAGGTTGACGATCTTGAATAGTAAGATTATACTGTTAACTAATTAACTTTCTTTTTTAGCTCCAAATGAATGATAGGACCAAAGTTCAACCCTTCCAGCCTTGGCTGGTATCGAGTTTCGGACTTCTCTAAGCCAAACTCCTCGAATCGCACTCCTTCTGGACTTCTCCAAGCCGAACTCCTCTAGTCGCATTTCTTTCGGACTTCTTCAAGTTGGATTTCTCCAGTCGCACTCCTTCCGAACTCCTCCAAGCTGAACTCCTCCAGTCGCACACCTTTCGAACTCCTCCAGTCGCACTCCTTTTGGACTCCTCTAAGTTGGATTCCTCCGGTCGCATTTGTACTAGCCAAACTCTCTTTTGACGAGCTTCCCCCAATCAAGCATGGACCATGCCAAATCATTGATCATGACAACTGCTTCACGTAGGATGAGACACATTACCTCAGGTTTTAGTCTAGGGGGTTCCTATCCGCAGCGATCCAGGATGCTCTCGAACTTCTCGAAGTCACTAGAGATCACCCTAGTAGACTCTGGCTAATTACAAGCTCATTGCATAGACTAAAATCTTCAATCAACGTCCAAACTCCAACAAATGGATCTCAACCGCTTGCAAATTGCGATAAACAACAACTCATCCTCTGTAATAAACTCCATATGTCCTCGAACGGTCTACTACCAGACAGTTACGACTGTCACCATTAGTTGGTTACGAGCTCTGTCTATATAAGGGACCCTTCAGATATGCTTTCTTTCTATGCTCAAAACTTTGCTTCAATTTTTCTTGAGTACTCCATTTCTATTGGCCAGAAGAGCTGACTTAACCATCGGAGGATCCTACCAGAGCCACCCCACCTCCGATTTGGACTTCTTTTGCAGGTTCTGGTGGCGACCTCGTCTTCCTCAACTCTAGTTAATTCTGGCGTCTGTAGTTTTCTGCACCAATAGAATTTTGGAGGGTCCTATCGGAGCCACCCCACCTTCAGTTTGGACTTATTTTGCAGGTTCCGATGGCGACCTCATCTTCCTCGACTCCAGCTAATTTCGGTGTCTGTAATTTTTTGTACTAACAGATTTTATAATTCATGTAGGATTTGGATTCAAAGCCTAATTATTGAATTAGGTTTGTGGATTCGAATCGGATTCAAATTAAATTCAAATCGAATCCAAATTAAAAATTATTTTTTTTAATTATTTAAATCAACTTAAATTTAATTAAGTTTGACTTAATTTGAAAGTAATTAAATTTTACTACCCAAATAGTACTTGAATTAAAAGTCTAATTGAATTAAGGTTGACAGGATTTCAAATTGAATTCGAATTAAATCTTTTAATTTTTTTTAATATATTTAAATTAAATTATTTTTAATTAATTTTAATTTAATTTAAGATTAATTAAATTTTATAATCTAAGTAAGACTTGGATTCAAAGCTTAATTAAATTAGATTTGATAAATTTTGAATTTGATTCGAATCAGATTCGAATTGGAGTCAAACTAGTTGTGGATTATTAGCGATAATAAATATGCAGTCGCTAATTCTATCACTAATAATATTTTAAATATTTTTTTTAAAAATATTTTTATTTTATATTTAAATATTATAAAAAAATAAAAAAAAAAATATAATTTTAGTAATGGCTTGTGCCATCACTAATAATAATAAAGCCATCTCTAATAGTTAATTATTAGCGAGATACTATTTTTATCACTAATAATCTAAATTTATCATTACTAATATTTTTTTATTTAAATATTTTAAAATAATTTTATACTTTTAGAGATGACCATTGCCGTCGCTAATAATTTTTACCGTCACTGATATTATTAGCGATGGTGTTTTTTTTTTATCAATATTTCAGTGATAAAAAGCTTTAATAGCGATGGAGATTTTTGTCGTTGCTAATACCATCGCTAATATTTAATTTTTTTTATGGTGATTTAATTGGGCCATGTAGTCACCACTTTTCAATACATATTTAATACTTACGATTTTACTTTTTTAAAATTTTGAATGATGAAAATACTCCTCCTTTTTTGAAAAATTATGCCATCCTACGTTAAAATTAGGATATCATAATTTTCTTTTAGAAGTCATAAAAAGTAAAAAATATTTTTATTATTTAAAAATTTTATAAATTTTTAATGTCTGAAAATATTTCTTTTCATTTTATGACATCCTATGGTCAAATTATAATATCCTGTGTAGAAAGTCATAATTTGAACATAAGATGTCATAATATGGCACATAATATCATAATTTTTTTAGAAATAGAGGATTATCTTTGTCATTCAAAATTTTAAATGAAAAAGTAAAACTGCAGATATTAAATGTTTATCAAAAATTTTTAATGATGAAAATGTTCTTTTCTTGTTATTACTTCTAGATGAGAAAATTATAACATCCCATGTAGAAGTCATAATTTTAACATATGATGTCATAATATCAACAGAAGTTATTATAATTTTTTTTAAAAAAAATATTTTTATTATTTAAAATTTTAAATAAAAAAATAGAATGGTAGGCATTAAATATGCGTTAGAAAATGGTAACTACGTTGTCGTGCAGCTTTTCTATGCGATAAATGGTGCATAAAAAATTACTCCGAAAATAAAAGTCTAGTTCAATGCTTCCAATCAAAAAGATTGTATTCTTTTGAAATCTAATGACTGGACCTCCTGCTCAGAAAAACAGAACTAAACAAGGATAAAAGTGATTTGCCTTGTCAAAACGGTCCAGCATGGAGATTTTTCCAGCATGAACGGTTGTACTAGCTTGCTCGCTCAGCAAAGTAGCGTAGGGCAAGGTTGTAAATTTTTTATCTGACCTGAGACGATAATAGTATGGTACCTCGTCGTGATATCCTGCAGAACATCCCGTCAGCATCTAAGACCATGGTACAGGTTATAGAATAGAGGGAGATGGAAAGAGTCGATCACAAGACAGAACCACTCGGTAAACCTAAGAGGTTCTCCTCGAGCCCAAATACTACATTGTTGGATCCACTTGCTAAACCATTTTGAGGCGAGATCCACTTGTCAAAATTTTGCTTTTATTTTTCACATATAACAACTAGAGGGCGTAATTGAGTATGGTTGGACCAGATATAGATCCGAATGAAAATAGGATAAATTAAAAATCTAAAAACCTCAAACTAATCTATTTATTAAATAAATAAAAAATTTAATGTTGACCCTAACCATTTTATTAAACATATAACCTAACCCAACCTACAAGGAATAATCAAGTTAAATAAGTTAAATAGTTAAGCATTACCACCCTTAACTATAGTTAAGAATAATAATTTCGGTATGAATGAAAATCATAATGTATAATAAATTTATTAACTTAACTAAAATGAAGCAAACTTCTTTAAAAAACAATAGTTAAATATCTACAAGATACCAATCAACTCAACAATTAAAAGCTGACATGTAATAATCAAATGATCAATCCAATCCGATAAGACATGAGGGATGCTACGGCAGCCATCCCAAGCTCCCAATGCCTACTTAATAATTTAAAAAATTATTAAGTAGACTCGTTCTACCGTATCATCTATAGACAAATCAAATAAAATTTACAACACTGCAACTGCTTCCTCCCTTTAACACTAGCTGTTGTTAACCATGGTGTAGGTGAAAAAACAAAAATTGCGGCCCTATTTGCCCTAAACTCCTATTCATAGGAACCCCATTCCAGTTTGTCTCATACAAAGCCTCCCATGCTGGTGAAGACCTCAAAGAGGAGGACAATGGTCGCTACCGGTGATCTTGAGGGCGACGAGGCCATGTAACGAGAGGAAAGGAGTGTAGGCGACATCCATTGATCTTGGTGATCTCAATAATCTCGAGGGCATGATGTTCGCTGATCTTGAACTGGGTGCAATGCAGGCAACACCGGAAGATAGAGAGGAGCATAGTGGTGACGCCATGCAAGGACGAGAGGAGCACAAGTGGCATCTGATGATCATTATGACTATGTGATCTCGATAATCTCGATGATCTCAGGGCATAATTTCCAGTAATCTTGAGTCAGGTGTGATGCAGGCGACACCGGTGGAGAGGAAGGAGAGCAATGTGGCCCTCCCCATGATCCAATTCCTTTGGTACCCACCTCCCCTACTGTCATCTTCCTCCTAGACCCACTTAGTGAGACATCTGGTGAGAGGTCGGAAGTGCTAACATTCTTCTTGGCCATCATCTTTTATTTCCAAGAGGCAGCAGCTCAAGAAGACGGGGTGAATTGAATTTTTAAAAACTTGAGATGAAATTTATGCCCAAAAATAATTTTAAAAGTATTTGTGTAATATCAAGATAAAATTAGATAAGCAGCAGCAAAAAAGTAAAGACAAGCATACAATCATAAATATAAATAATTTATAATGATTTAGTGCTAAATTTAGCACCGAAGTCCGCTCCTCAAGTCAATCCACTTAAAAATTTCAACTATAATCCCTCAAGATTATAGTCCAATTATATTTTTGGATTCACAATCCAACTTAATTAGTTTTTTTCTGGCTTACCAACCACAACCTTTACAACAGCTAGTTTTTCTCAGCTCACCAGCAAGAACCTTTATAATATCTAATTTGTAGCTTGAACCAACCCTCAGAGTCCAAGTTTTTTTTCAAAAGAAATTTATCATAATAAAATAAAATTGATATACAAGAATTTAAAGCACTAAAAATAAATTCTTTAAGCTCCTGAAGAAGTCGGAGTGATTAAACTCTTGAATGTTTGGACTTCTTCTTTGAATTCTAGGAGAGGATCGAATGGAGGCTTGAATGCTTTGCTCAGATGGTTGTTGGCTCTATTGAAGGCACAAATCCTCTCACTTGAACAAGTAAATCTGGGAATGTGAGAAATAAAAGCTCTTTGAATGCCTTCTTTCTCTTTTTGTATTTTTCTCTTTTTATTGAATAGCTCACATTCTTTTTGGATAGATGTGTTCCTAAATTAAATTCTCCATATTTATAGCCCAAAAAATGGCTGGAATTAATGCTCTAACCATTAGAGACTCGGGAATAGCCATTAAATATAAAATATGACCATTTGAAATGGTCTGAAATACTAGCCATTATGCTATCGGAATTCTATGAGTCGGCTTAACCAAAATCTTAGTCGGCTAAGATGAAGTATTGACTCGACTAAGTGGACTTTGGGTCGGCTCAAAAATAAGTGCCCATTTTCCTACTTTTTGTCTTTTTGGTCTACCTAAGACTAGGTCGGCTCAGATTTTTTCTTAGTCGGCTCAATTTTTTTCTAGCTCGACTTTGAGGATGCTTGATTTTATACTGCTTTCTATCTTCTAATTAGCTCTGAGACCGAGTTGGCTAACCAATTGCTTGAATCGGCTAACTTTCTATCTTGGTCGGCTAATTTAAATTTTGGATTGGCTTAGGAAGATGTCTAAAATCTTCAACTTTCTGTCTTCAACCTGAGTCTAAGTCTGAGTCGGCTATCCATTTGTGTGAGTCAGCTATCACCCTGTCTTTGTCAACTTAGAAGAATACTTGGTCGGTTAAAGAGAAAAGTTTGAACTTTACACCTTTTTATCTTTCTCTTGAATTGAGACTTAGTTGGCTAGGCTTCTATCTTAGTTGACTTAGAGGCGTGCAAAACATGCTAGAGCCTATTATCTTTGTTTCTGGGTTGGCTCAAAAATATTTCAAATTTCTTAGGTGTTAGACTAAATTTCTTTGCTTTCATTCCTTGTAAATTGAGTTTGGGAACATGAATTTTAGCCAATATTTGAGAAAACTTCTTCTCCAAAGGAATCAACCCTTTAAGCATCTTAAGAATTTCTATATTCACTCTCACAAGCGTCATTAGTGACTTTAATTTGTACTCAACCACTTTTAATATTATCAAAATTAATTATTGGATCAACAATCTCCTCCTTCTTGATAATGATGAAACTCTTTGAGTAACTTAAAAATTTGATACAAAACATTCTAAGAAGATTTAATGACTAATTTTAATAAAGATATCAAAGAATTAAAAATATATGCTACCCCTTTGATTTACGATAAAAGTATTTATCAAATTTGAGCATATTTCCAAAGCGATAATCATAACATAATTAAAATTTTGAAATACTCAGTCCACCGTTCTCATATAAAAAGCATAAAAATTTTGAAAAATATTTTTCTCCAAAGCATTTTCTTTTTTCTCACCAAAATATTTTTCTCCAAAACATTTTTCTCCCCTCTTTTCTTTATGTGATACCATAATTCTCTCCATGTTTGTCACGATAAAAAATGATTGATAAAAAATATAACATTCATCACATATATTCATCCAATTCATTCTATCATTCCAAAAGAAGTAAGATACCAAAATGTAGCATTCAATCATTCATTTCAAGCAACATGGTATATCATTCATAAACAAAGTCTTTACATGTAATAAAATGCCTATCCTTTACAAAGAAAGTAAGCAAGGATAACATGGATACACCAAGCTACCTATAAACCGCTAATATGCAAATGAGATGATGATATTAAAAAATTCTAAAGGCTTTTGGTGTAGGACTTAGAGGAGCAATCGATCAACTCAATAGGTAGGCTTCTCCTAGTCCTAGTACTACAAGAATAAGGACGATGGGTTGAGTACGATCTTCTAACAAGCTTGGTGGAGGAAGGTCTGGAAGTGGCCGGGGGTCCAGTAGAAGTAGATGGCTAAGTTTGAGGAGGAGGAACGGCGGTAATAGCTTGCTTTTGATTTCTCCGAATAATCTTGATCTCAGCTTCAATATTTGTAACCCTCTGCATCAAATAACTAATCAACTGATGAGTGTTTGCTATCTAACATTAGGCTATATAAAGCAGTAACATGACCCTCAAGACCAGTGGATTGGTGTTGTGGCTGAGAACCTCCTACTGATTTGTGAGTGGAATCTTGTGATTTGCATAATAGGGACGGCTTGCTCCGTGGATCATCTTGCTCTTCGGCCATTCTTTTTCCTATTGATCCCTTCCTCGACCATTTTCCATTCATCTTTTTACATCCCATGTGGTTAAGAGAATGCTTATTGTGTGGGCCCAAGTGATGCTGGCTCACTTTCAAGACCATATCCTCATCTTTGAATTTGAATGGAAGAGTAAGAGGCATCCCATATGGCAGATTTTCATTGCTTCTACTGATCACTTCTTACATTTGTTGAAGGATAAGAGTTAGAAGGTTTCGAGGATGCTCGCAGATTATGTGTCACATGATTGGCAGATCCTTCTCAATCACGTGGTCAAACTTCCCAATCCTAAGAAAACAACCTTGCAAACAAAACTATGCAGACGACGTATCTCGATGAATAATTGATTTGCAAACACTCCCTTGATTTCTTCAAAATCAGTTTGTCCCAAGCTACGGACCAGAGCTTTTTTTTTTTTTTTTTTTTAGAGTAGGGAGGGTTGGATGACTCATCAAAATTTGACATCTGTAGTAACCACCAAAGATGATCAACTAGGACATAAAGTACTATTTCTTTTACTCTGGAGACTACGGCATCACGTTCTATTGTAGCATTTTCATAAAATTTCAAAACCAAGTTAGGATGTACTGGTTCATTCGAAGAACAAAAGAATTTTCTAACCCATTCTTTTGATTTTTCTACTAACAGAAAATCTCTCTCGATCAAAGAAGTTAAAATCCAATTTTCTTCCCATAGCAATCGTACAGTTTGAGAGATGCATCTTTGTAGACATAGATAGATGGATGAGATGGAGTTGAAGTTGATTGATTTCATTCCACTTTTGCAATACTTCTGAGTCACCTCCTCGGTGAGATGGATCCTGGCTCAATCTTATCCTTCTAGGACTTGGGGATTCTTCCATTCTGATCTTTTTCCGCTTCAATCACTGAGTAACATGCTTCATAGGAGCCATTCGCATACCAAAATCTACCAAAAACAAGAAAAAAATGACAATGGAGGATGGATTTTGGTGGGGCAAGGGTTTTGGAAAGGCATAGTTCTAAGAAAGGAATAGAATGGTGAAAGGGGGTACCTTATTAGGGCTACTGTTTAAAAGCTAGGTCCCGACATCTAGGTTGACTAAGCTTATGGGTTAGTTGGCTTAGAGTGGGTTGACTAAGATTTCAGATTAGACGCCTAATGGTGGGACATTGACTAAGATTTAAGGTTAGATGGCTCAAATTGGCACAAAAAAGTTTCAGAAAGCAAGGTTTTTAAATATGATGTAATCAATCAAAGCACGTTTGAAGCTCATCAAAATCAATCAATCAAATATTCAAATATGCATTGAAACGTAGGGAAATTCAATGAATTTGTCCGCATAGAAGCAATTTGAATAAGATCAAATGAATTCATAAAGTCCTAATTCTTTTCTAATCATACAAAATCTTTCTTCATTCAATGGTGTAGTAAAAGTATCAATAATTTAATTTTTAGTAAAAGTAAATTAAAACATAATATCATTATTTTCAACACTATCTCTAATAAAATGATACTTAATTTCAATATACTTAGATCTAAAATGTTGAGTTGGATTTTCAGTTAAATTAATTATACTTGTATTATCATATCTAATTAAAATATTATTACAGGCAATACTGGAATGTTCTAGTTATTATTTGATCCATAAAATTTGAGTACAATAATTTTCAGCTATAATGTATTTGGCTTCTGCTATAGATAGTACCATTGATTTTTTTCTTACTAAACCAAGAAATCAAATTAATACCTAAAAATTGACAAGTCCCACTTATACTTTTTCTATCCAATTTGCATTCAATAAAATCAGCATCAAAATAACCAATTAAATTCAAAAAAGATTGCTTAAAATATCACAAACAAATATTTTGAGGGTCAATTAATATATGAAAGATTTTGTAACAATCAATATATGTAATTCTTTAGGATTGGATTGATATCTTGCATACATGCATACATTGAATATTATATCAGATTTACCAGCTGTTAAGTAGAGATCCAATCACATCTCTATAAAGTTTAGGATCAACTACATTACTTTTTTCATCTAGGTCAAGCTTGTAATTTGAGCTTATAGGGGTGCCAAGGCCATTGGCATTCTGTATACCAAATTGATTTAGGATCTTTCTTGTATATTTACTTTAGTTAATGAAAATCCCTTTATTTGATTGCTTGATCTGGAGTCTGAGAAGGAATGTTAATTCTTTCGTCATGCTCATTTCAAACTCTTCCTATATTATTTTTCTATGTAATGGTGGATCGGTTAGCTAGAAAAGTTTCAAACAATCGGTCATTGCA
The DNA here is from genome assembly GCA_006176705.1 of Cocos nucifera. Classification (NCBI taxonomy): domain Eukaryota; kingdom Viridiplantae; phylum Streptophyta; class Magnoliopsida; order Arecales; family Arecaceae; genus Cocos; species Cocos nucifera. The sequence continues at coordinate 864,530 of QRFJ01000404.1, forward strand.
GATTCGACCATGGAAGTCGAGTACATCACCACCTCTAAAGCTGCTAAGAAAGCTTTTTGATTCAAGAAATTCGTTGTGGAGTTAGATGTGATGTCATCAGATGTCATTGCATTGCACTGTGATAACAACGGTGCCATAGCCCTTGCTAAGGAATCTAATGTTGGGAATGTATCCCAAAGTCAATCGTCAGTCTGTTGACGGTTGGGCCATATATTTATAATTATATATAAATTATAAATTAATAAAAGTTATTTTGATATTTTTTATCATAAATTCTATTGTCTTCTAATGAACTCCTGTATTGTGATGAAGTCCTTAGGACTATCTAGATTCGGCAAAGAAGGATTTATCATTTAGTCCTTAAATAGTTCACGAATAAATGATATGTTGTTACTTAGAATGACAATGTTTATCAAGTCTAGATCATTGTATGCCATATAGATTGGTTGTTCTCATAATCAAGGAGTGTTAAGACACTGATATGGCATGCAAGTAAGATGTATGGGTACTGAACGTGACCAACTTCAGGAATTTTCTCCTATCAAGATTAGCTTCGATGGAATATGAGTATAAATGTCCCTCCGATCTGAGATCACCACGGTGACTTTCAAGCAACTCACTGTGTTTTGATGTCGAACTATTTGAATTTCTAATTCAGTGATGGAAGATTTCTGGGCACAGTCAAGTACTTATGAAGTCAGTGCATGTATCAAGATGGGATTGACCACTCCTGATTTCAGAAGTTGTATTCAATTGTGTTTCAATTTAGCAAAATCTTGATCAAGATAGTCTTAGTGAGGAGTCACGAGACTAATTGCCTTGAGATATGATATGGATGTATTTTTTAGGATTGACAGTCTAACCCTGAGTCATCTATTACACAGAGATCATAGGGATGAATTATACGGTAACCATATTCACATAGATTTTGAATGTTGCGATTATTCAACCTATCCAGACGTTGGATATCATTGCTAGATGGTTACTTCAATTGGTATAAAAATTAATTTTTGTACTATCAGCTTAGGTTCGAGCCTATGGGATCACATACATTAGAATTTTCTATCTGATCTGATGGCTGATCAAGAGTTTCATTAGTCTGAGACTCTGTGGTCAAGAGTCCCACTGGACTGGCACTCTGTGACCAAGAGTCCTACTAAACTGAAACTCTGAGTCCTACTTATCTGAGACTCTCTGATCATGAGTTCTGATAATCTAGGACACTGTGGTCAAAAGTTTCACTGGACTGAGATTTTGTGACCAAGAGTTCCACTAGACTGGGACTCTAAGTCCTATTTGTTTGGAACTCTCTGATCAAGAGTTATATTGGTCTGAAACTCTATGATCAAAAATTTTATTGGACTAGGATTCTATGACCAAGAGTTCTACTAGATTGAAATTCTGAGTCCTACTTGTCTAGGACTCTCTGATTATGAGTTCTGATAATCTAGGACACTGTGGTCAAGAGTCCCACTAGACTGGGACTCTGTGACCAAGAGTTCTACTGAATTGAAACTCTGAGTCCTACTCGTCTGTGACTCTCTGATCAAGAGTTTCACTAGTCTAGGACTCTATGATCATGAGTTTGATTCATTTAGGACATTGGATTTAAGAGTCTCACTGATTTAAGACTCTTCAAGAGTTTCATGTTGATAGGACTCTATTGCCCAATAACCCATTCGATTTGAATTCAGATATTTTTGAAGGATTAATTAGCAATTTGATTGTTGATTAGCTTAATTTGATTGAGCATTGAGAATTTGATCAAATCTGATTGAATTTGATTCGATTGGATTTGACCCGATTAGGTCATGAGATGGCCTAATCGCTATGAAAGTTTTGACCCTGATTTGATCAGGACGTGGATCTAATTAATTTTTAATTTAATTAAAATTTTATGGAATTAGGCTAAGCCTAATTTGGTTGGATTTAATCTGGTTTAATTGGGTCTAGATTAATTAGTTTGGTTGAAACCAATTAGGACCAAGTCAATTGAAGTTTGAATTCAAATTCTCCTATGCGCCCACCATTTTTGACTTTTCCACTTTGCTTCCCACGCCCTCCCTTTTGTTTATCGAATATTTTTTAAGAAATAAAATATGCACGTAGAAGGAGAGTCCTTCTACATATTAAATACAAGGGAGAGGACGTTGGATAAGGATAAGAGGCTCATTTGATTTTTGAAATCAAGTGAGTGGTTAAAACCTCTTAACCACTTGATCCTTATCATTTTCTATATAGTTTTCTCATGGTATTCATATCAATAAATTATGAAAATTTTTATGCATGTAGTAGAAGGGGTTAGCATTATGTGGTAAAAATTTTAAAGTGTTTTGGCATCAATTCTAGGTGAAAAAAAATCTTGGAGTGAAGGTGAATAGGATCCTACAGCACTTTATGTTTTCCTCATCCCTCTCTTCTCTTGTGATTTTTACCTCTAAGGATATCCTATTTTTAGATATAATTTAAATAGAGATTATAGATCTAAAAGTTATCTTTTCATGAAAACTTATTTCACAGAAAAGCTCCGCACAAAGAGGGCATGATAGGATATTTAGTGTGTCAGGATTTTTGGGCTGAGTGAAATCCTAGATTTAGGAATTTAGGTTTGGATGGAGAGATCGAGTCCTGTGAGCATCGGATCGCCATCAAATTTGAAACATATCTTCATCATCCTCCAATGTTTATGTTTTAGTTTTTTAAAATATCTAAAAAATTAGAAAGTATATGATTAATTTGATTGATCATGATCAGCCATCAAAGGCCTCGGCGAGGAGCTAGCACTCCAGTAGGACTGATTGGGATCAGGAGCTTCGTGTGGACCAACCATAGAGGCCGAACATATATGCAGTTGTGATGTGATACCAAAGCATTATTTGATAAACTCAGATTATAGTGATCTACTACCCACAAAAAGATATTGTATTTTGAACACGTAGATGTAGTAAATAGTTAATTATATAGTTTTATTTTCAGATCTACTGATGTATGCATGCATATTATGTTTAGATCCTAATATGTAGGATTAAATAATCTGATATGATCAGTAGATAATTAATTAAATTAATTATTTTTCACTATATTATTGCTATTTTTGAAATATTTTTCAAAAGTAGCATAGCAAATCCTGCACTATTTTCTTCAATTGGTATCAGAGCAAGGTTCTTTAAACATGATATGCTTGCATATTTAGATTAATAATTTAGATTTGATCTAAATATTAATCTAATAATTAGAGTAATTAGATCTAAAAAATTAAAATCCAGATCGTACGGATTGTAGGTTATCCTGCTGTAGGGTTTACCCCCTACAGTGAAAAGATTGTCCTGGTACGTTGCTGATCTATATCGTTAATCATGAAATTACTAGATTTGATCTAATATTTTTATGATTTAATTATATTAGACTTTAATCTGATTTATGATCATGAATGTATAATTAGATAAAATTTGATTAATAATTTTATGATTATGTAGTGTACATAGTTTTAAATTAAATCCTACAACTAGTGTTGTTTGTGAATTGAGATGATTTAATTTTAAAATGAGTCGACTCAATTGGTGAATAATGCTAAGTTGTAAAGAACCTTTCAAAATTAAAAATATTTTTGAAGTGCTAAACCCTAACCCTCAGCCCATAAACTTAATTAAAAATTAAGTATAATGATTTAGTATCTAGAATTATGAATTAAGACTCTAAGTCATTAATCATAAACTTCTGGATTATTGGATTAGCTGAATTAGGTTCATAAATTGGGTTAGACCTAAGGTTAGTTAGAAGATGAACTAATTTAGAGTAATTAATCAAATCTAATTAAATATTAATTTAGATTAGGTTAAGAACTCTATAGATTCAATTACAATAGTTGAAGTTGGTCAAGTCCATACCTTTAACAAGGACCAAATGGACTTGAATCAATACTACGCAGTCAAATCTAAAATTACTAGGTTGGTCAAATTAAAACTAATGAACCAGATGGTATCTAATATAAGTTTGGCAGTTGGATCAGTAGTTTTTAATTGGGAGCTACTCGCACTGATTCGATCTTTGACAAGTTAATGGCATATCCCTTCCACTGATCTCGCTTATCTGACAATCCTGGTGAGTTAGATTTTGATTAGATCACTTGGTGATTCGAGCTCACCCATGTCTATTAGGTAAATCGGTCTGACTGATTTAGGTGCTCCTAATGCTAGCTTAAATTAGATTCTTTTCTGACTTGGTGAAGTCAGTGGGAGGATCGAAATTGGCTTATTGAATTTCTTTAAATTGATTAACTAAATCCTCTAAAGTTATTAGATCCTTAAAAATGAAATAGTTATATAGATAACTAAATCATAGCCTCCCATTAAGTTAAATGATAATGGGTTCATTAGTATAATGATCATTGGAGGCCCAAAGGCTTGGTGATTATTGACTAATGAAATTATCATTCATAAAATGATAATTTGGTTAAGTCTTTCTGATGGTAGTTAGGTTGGCCGACCAAAGTTGGGCCTGATCATTTACTGGTTAGATAAGATTAAATGTGGTCATGTTAATGGTTGGACCTAACCGAACCTTTGTTTGTAGAGGTCAAAGCCTACTGATTAGGTCTATGGGGCAAAATTAATTTTACTAAAAGTTGTTTAAAGAAACAATTGATTTTGAATCTACCCATAGGTGCACATGGGTTGACCAATTAAAGTTGGGCTCATGTATAGTCTATGTGGATTCTAGTACCCACTAAGAAATTAGAGTAATTCCTTAAATTGAAAGTAGAGACTACCAATTCGTATAAAATAGTAGAAGGGCCTTTAGATTGAAGTCCAAGTCTTTAGGATTAATAATTTATATACTAATTAGATTTGATATTTCTTTTTGTATAGACATGACCACTAACCTATCGCTTCGGTCATTGTTAGATCATGACAAATTAATGAAACCCAACTATGATAGCTGGTATCGTAAGTTAAAAATCATCCTAGAGCATGAGTGGATCCTTTATGTGGTAATGGATCGAGCACTTGAGGAGCCAGCCTCGAACATTGGGGGAGTGGTCCGAGATACTTATCTGAAGTGGCTCAATGACCGCACCATCGTTCGATGTATAATGCTAGCGGTAATGAATGATGAGTTCAGCTGCAGGTTTGAAAATGCCCAGCCATAGGAGATGCTTCAAATATTGAACGACTCTTTTGGCACATCGAACGATGTTGAAAGACACAAAATAAGTTGTGCCATTTTCAATGCTCGGATGAGGAATGGGACCTCAATCACTGATCATGTATTGTACATGATCGAGATGATTGAGCGCCTTAGCAAGTTGAGCTTTCCCCTGCATGAGCAGCTCGGTAAGGATGCGATCCTTAATTCTTTGCCCAAGTCCTTCCTCCCCTTCCTAACTCATTTTAGAATGACAAAACCTGCAGTGAACTACCACGGTTTGTTGGGGTTGCTGCAGAACTTTATGAAGGATCACTAACTTCATAAGGAGACGATGAATGTAGTGGGATGGTCTTCTTCTGATCGTCGATCCTTTAAGAAATAAAAGAAGAATAAGAAGAAGAAAAATAAGAAGGTGCGGCCGCATGCTGGGATGACTGCCTAGGGTCAGACCAAGAAGTGCAAGCCCGACTAGAGCCAGGTAGAGTGCTTCTTCTGCAAGAAGCAGGGGCACTAGAAGAGAAACTATCCTTTGTACATTGCCTCCCTAGATCCAAACAGGCCGAGGAAGAAGCAAGCAGTTGCTGGGCAAGGTAATTATATAATAACACCTTACAATTTTTTCTTATTTCATTCTACTGCCTAGGTATTAGATATTGAAAGCCCTTATCATATTTGTAATTCTATGCAGAGCTTGCAAGTCAGTAGGAGATTTGACCAAGGCGAGAGGTTCCTGAACGTTGGAGATGGAAGATAAGTTCCAATTCTAGCTTTAGGAATCATGAATCTTATAATCAATTCAAATAAAGTTATTCTTAATGAATGTCATTATTGTCCAACTTTCTTATTGAATATCATTTTTGTAGGCCTTTTGGCCATGAATGATTTTGAAATATCAATAAAAAAAATTATAATTTTATTTTGAATGGTGTTATAATTTTGATTGGATAATTAAATAACGAAATTTATTTACTTTCTATGCCTGTTAACATGGTTCAATCCTCCAATAAATGCCCTAGAATTAGTGATGTATCTGATGTCTACCTTTGGCACTTTAGGCTAGGTCATATTAACAAGAATAGAATTAACAGGTTAGCTCAAGAAGGAATTCTTAAGGTTAGTGATTGTGAGTCACTTCCGACCTATGAGTTCTGTCTTCTTGGTAAGATGATCAAGTCATCTTTTACTAAAAAAGATGAACGAACCACTGAACTCTTGAGTTTAGTACATTCGGATGTATGTGGACCCATGAGCTCAAGTACCAGAGGTGGATATTTCTACTTCATAATCTTCACATACGACCTATCGAGGTATGGGTATATCTATTTAATGAAGCATAAGTCAGAGTCGTTTGAAATGTTCTACTATTTCAAAATGAGGTAGAAAAGCAAACTAGGAAGAGTATTAAAACTCTTCAGTCTGATCGAGGGGATGAGTACCTTTTTAATGAGTTTCTGACATATCTTTGGAAGAACGGGATTCTCTCCTAATGGATCCCTCCAGGAACACTACAACATAATGGTGTGTGTGAAAGGAGAAATTGGACTTGTTGGATACGGTTCGATCCATGATGAGATTTGCTAGTTTGCCTATTTTCCTATGGGGATATGGGCTCGAGTTAGCTTGTTACATTCTAAATAGGATTCCGAGTAAATATATTAATAAAATACCATATAAAATATGGATAGGGCGTAAGCCAATGCTTTTACACCTTGAAATTTGGGGATGTCCGACCTACATCAAACGTTTGATGACAGACAAGCTTGGACCTAGATCTGATAAGTAAAGTTTTATAGGTTACCCAAAAGAAACCAAAGGATACTACTTCTACCTTGCTGATGAGCAAAAAGTGTTTGTCAGCCTTAAGGCAGTCTTTTTAAAAAAGTTTCTTGATAAAAGAACTAATGCCTCTAAGATTGAATTTGATGAAATACGACAGGTGAAAGAACGGACACAAGTTGTTGAACCTGAGCTGGATCTGATTAGATTAGACCTAGAACCCATTGTAGAAGCATCCTTAAGGAGATCTGATAGAGTACTATGTCAACCAGATAGATACTATGATTTTCTAATCTGGGATGAAGATCCTATCAAACTCGATGAGAACGATCAGGATCTAATCACCTATATGGATGTAATGCAAAGATCCGACTCTGAGAAATGGCTTGAGGCCATGAAATCCAAGATGGAATCCATAAAGATCAACGATGTATGGATATTGGTTGATCCATCCGAAGGGGTAAAACCCATAGGGTATAAGTGGGTCTTCAAAAGGAAAAGAGGCATAGAAGAAAAGGTGGAGATCTATAAAGTCCGTCTGGTTACCAAGGGGTATCATCAACGTTATGGTATTGACTATGATGAATATTCTCTCCTATGGCAATGCTCAAATTCATTTAGCTAATGCTTGCCATAGCTGCCCATCTGGACTATGAAATCTGATAGATGGATGTGAAAATAGCTTTCCTAAATGAAGAGGTGTATATGATACAACCTGAAGGTTTCACGTTCATAGATGAGTCTAAGGTGTGTAAGCTTTAAAGGTCTATTTATGGACTAAAGCAGGCATCTCGAAGCTGGAATATACGGTTTGATAGAATAATCAAAACGTATGGCTTCGTTAAGAACGAAGAGGAGCCCTACATATACAAATGTACTAACGGTCCAATAATAGTATTTTTAGTATTGTATGTAGATGATATTCTCTTAATCGGGAATGATGTCCCTGCATTATAAGGAATAAAGATCTAGCTATCATCACAGTTCTTCATGAAAGATCTGGGAGAAGCTTCCTACATCCTAGGGATGAAAATCTATAAAGATAGATCTAAAAGGTTGCTTGGATTGTCCCAGTCCACGTACATTGATACTATGCTGAAATGGTTCAGCATGAAAAATTTCAAGAAAGGCTATCTACCAATAGGCCATGAAATTTTTCTTTCAAAAAGGGATTATCCAACAGAGAGCATATAAATAGAATACCATATGCTTTAGCAGTGGATTCTATAATATACGTCATGACATGTATGCGATCAGATATGGCATACTCACTAGGTGTAGTAAGTAGATACCAATCTAATCCAGGAGAAAATCACTGGAAGATTGTTAAAACTATCCTAAAGTATTTAAGAAATACTAAGAATCAATGGCTTGTATATGGTGAATCAGACTTAAAACTTATGGGATTCACAGACTTCAGTTTTCAGTCCGATCATGATGATAGCAAGAGTGTGTCGGAATATATATTTATCCTTAATGGTGGGACCATCTACTGGAAGAGTTTCAAGCAGCACACTATGATCGATTCAGTTTGTGAGGTGGAGTATGTCGCTGCATCAGATGCTGCCAAAGAAGCGGTGTGGCTAAAAAAATTCATCATCGAGCTTGAAGTAGCATCCTTTCTTGATGGTCCAGTTCTGCTCTATTACGACAGCTCTGAAGCCATTGCTCAGGCGAAGGAACCAAAGGCACACCAGCGGACAAAGCATATTCTGCGTCACTACCATCTTGTCCGAAAGATTGTGGATCGAGATGATGTCGACCTTCAAAAGATCGATGAAAAGGAGAACCTGACTGACCCATTCACTAAAGCTATTACGGTGAAGGAGTTCGACGACTTTAAGTAGAAGATAGGTATTAGATACTGCATCGATTGGCTTTAGTCCAAGTGGAAGATTGTTGGAAATGTATACCAAAGTCAATCATCAGTCTACTGACGGTTGGACCATATATTTATAATTATATATGAATTATAAATTAATAAAAATTATTTTGGCATTTTTCATCATAAATTCTGTTGTCTTCTAATGAACTTCTGTGTTGTGATGAAGTCCTTAGGACTATCTAGATTCAGCAATGGAGGATTTGTCATTTAGTCCTTAAATAGTTTATGATCAAATGATACATTATTACCTAGGACGACAATATTTATCAAGTATAGGTCATTGTGTGTGATATAGATTGGTTGTCCTCATAACCAAGGAGTGTTGAGACACTGATATGGTATGCAAGTGAGATGTATGGGTATATCTGCATTGAACGTGACCAACGTTGGGGCTTTTCTCCTATCAAGATTAGCTTCGATGGAATATGGGTATAAATGTCCCTCCGATCTGAGATCACTATGGTGACTTTCAAACAACTCACTGTATTTTAGTGCCGAACTATCTGAATTTTTAATTCAGTGATGGAAGATTTTTAGGCACAGTCAAGTACTTGTGGAGTCGGTGCGTATATCAAGATGGGATTGACCACTCCTGATTTTAGGAGCTGTGTTCAATTGTGTTTCAATTTAGCAAAACCTTGGCTAGGATAGTCTTAGTGAAAAGTCATGAGACTAATTGCTTTGAGACACGATATGAATGTATTTTCTAGGATTGACAGTCTAATCCTAAGTCATCTATTACACAGAGGTCATAGGGATGAATTATATGATAATCATATTCGCGTAGGTTCTGAATGTTGCGATTGTTCGACCTATTCGGACGTCGGGTACTATTGCTAGATGATCACTTTGATTAGTATAAAAATTAGTTTCTATGCTACCGACTTAGGTTCGGACCTATGGGATCACACACATTAGAATTTTTTATCTGATCCGATGGCTGATCAAGAGTTTCATTGGTCTGGGACTCTTTGGTCAAGAATTTCATTTGACTGAGACTCTACGATCAAGAGTCCTACTAGACTGAGACTCTGAGTCCTACTTGTCTGAAACTCTCTGATCATGAATCCTGATAATCTAGAACACTATGGTCAAGAGTCCTACTAGACTGGGACTTTATGACCAAGAGTCCTATTGGACTAGGACTCTAAGTCCTACTTGTCTGGGACTCTCTGATCAAGAGTTCTATTGGTCTGAAACTCTATGGTCAAGAGTCTCACTGGATTGAAACTCTATGATCAAGAGTCCTATTAGATTGAAACTCTGAGTTCTACTTGTCTAGAACTCTCTGATCATGAGTCCTGATAACCTAGGGCACTGTGGTCAAGAGTTCCACTGGACTGGGACTCTATGATCAAGAGTCCTACTGAACTGAGACTCTGAGTTTTACTCATCTGAGACTCTTTGATCAAGAGTTTTACTAGTCTGAGATTCTATGATCATAAGTTCGATTTGGTTGGGACACTGGATTCAAGAGTCCCACTGATTTAGGACTTTTCAAGAGTTTCATGTTGATAGAACTCTGTTGCCTAATAATCCATTCGATTTGGACTCAGATATTTTTGATGGATTAATTAGTAATTTAATTATTGATTAGTTTAATTTGATTGAGCGATGAGGATTCGATCAAGTCTGATTGAATTTGATTTGATTGGATTTGACCTGATCAGGTTATGAGATGACCTAATCGCTATGGGAGTTTTGACCCTGATTTGATCACGACGTAGATCTAATTAATTTTTAATTTGATTAAAATTTTATTGGATTAGACTAAGCCTAATTTGGTTGGATTTAACCTGGTTTAATTGGGTCTAGATTAATTAGTTTGGTTGAAACCAATTAGGACCAAGTCAAATGAAGTTTGAATTCAAATTCTCCCATGCGCCCACCATTTTTGACTTTTCCACTCTGCTTCCCACGCCCTCCCTTTTGTTTGTTGAATATTTTTTGAGAAATAAAATATGCACATAGAAGGAGAGTCCTTCTGCATGTTAAACATAAGAGAGGGGGCGTTGGATAAGGATAAAAGGCTCATTTGATTTTTGAAATCAAGTGAGTGGTTAAAATCTCTCAACCACTTGACCCTTATCATTTTCCATATAGTTTTTCCATGGTATTCATGTCAATAAATTATGAGTATTTTTTTGCATGTAGTAGAAGGTGTTAGCATTAAATGGTAAAAATTTTAAAGTGTTTTGGCATCAGTTCTGGGTGAAAGAAATCTTGGAATGAAGGTAAATAGGATCCTACAGCACTTTATGTTTCCCTCATCCCTCTCTTCTCTTATGATTTTCACATCTAAGGGTATCCTATTTTTAGATATGATCTAAATAGGAATTATAGATATAAATGTTATATTTTCATAAAAACTTATTTCATAGAAAAACTCCACACACAGAGGGCATGATAAGATTTTTAGTATGTCAAGATTTTTGGGCTAAGTGAAATCCTAGATTTGGAAATCTGGGTTCGGGTGGAGAGATCGAGTGCTGTGAGCATCGGATCGCCATCAAATTTGAAACACATCTTCATCATCTTCCAATATTTATGTTCTAATTTTTTAAAATATCTAAAAAATTAAAAAATATGCGATCGATCGGATCGATCGTGATCATTCATTGAAGGCCCCAACGAGGAGCTAGCACTCCAGTGGGGCTGATCGAGATCAGAAGCTCCACGTGGACTAACCATAGAGGCCGAACATGTGTGTAACTATGACATGATACTAGAGTATTATCTGATGGACTCAGATTATGGTGATCGACTATCCATAAAATGGTATTATATTCTAAACACATAGATGTAGTAAATAGTTTATTACATAGTTTTATTTTCAGATCTATTGATATATGCATGCATATTATGTTTATATCCTAATATGTAGGGTTAAATAATCTGATATGATCAGTAGATAATTAATTAGATTAATTATTTTTTACTGCATCATTGCTATTTTTGAAATATTTTTTGCAAGTAGCATAGCAAATCTTGCACTATTTTCTTCACCCAGGCCTCATAAGAAGTCCAAGCATATTAACAGTGATTCCACATTATACGTGAATATCTCAAGAAGCAATTCATCGAGGTGCAGAGAGTCGACTCCATCCAGAATGTGGTAGATCCACTAACAAAGCCTCTCAGCCAGCAGAATTGAAAAGATGGGTCTTAGGTTTATGGTCAATTGACTTTAGGTCAAGTGGGAGTTTATTAGATGTGTGACCTAGAAAGCCAATTGTTAGCTGACACATTTATTTTTCAGAACTTGTATTTAAACTTGTAAAACTTTTATTATTAATATAGGGTATTCTTATTTTCAGTCATGTTTATGTGTCCATGATTTATCTTAAAAATTAACAAAAATAATTTTGCATATTCTCAAAGTATTGAGAATTTGAGACATACACTATCAGTGGTTAATTTCTAAATATTTTCGATCAGAGGATCATCATGCAGGACAGTGATTGATCCAATTAGATCGATGCATAATCACCTCCTTCATAAATAGATGAGTCTCGAGTCTGTAGTATTGTAACACTAAGATGATAATACATGTGGTTGTTAGAGAACAACTTATACTGAGTGTGACTATTATGAGAAACCATTTGGATGTCTACTCACTCGTTAGTGATGTTCTCAATGCTATAGTGATATGACTAGTCCTTTGACCTGTAGTGCATTGGCTATTTGCAGTGAGATAGTTATAGTTTGACTACATATCTACTTGGTCTCTAGCTATTTAGGTCCTTGCTTTGTATGTTGGCTATGGTGGGTTCAGGTTCACTGTTAAGAGTAGGATGCACTTAGATGAAATCTATCAACCTTAGTAGAAAAGGTATAATCCTATGTGATTCGCTAAACTGGGTTCAGTAAGTCTTTGGCCAAAGCAAGAGTGAATTCTGGAAAGAAGTTTCCACTAGATTCACAAGAGAACTCAAGTCGAGCCAATCTTGCATATGACTAACGATGGAGTTTGACAAGTTATCCATGACCTCCATCAAGTCGAAACTTATGATAGAAAAATTGAATCATATGATAACTATATCTAGAGGTTCATACTTTCATTCTACTGGATTGCCACTATATACTGTTAGGTATCACTGGTGAATTATGTGACCCACGAGCATCATCTTGATGATCGATGATTCTCGATGGACAGTGTTGAAATTATTCCAATCCATCAAAAGAAGTTTCGATAATATTATGATAGAGATCATAATGTGTCTCACTACCGGATAGAATAGAACCTACAAGATCACACACAAAAAAGATTTCTGTCTGATCCAATGATTGATCAATGATTATGAATCGTTAAGAATATAATTATCAACACAATTGATAATTAAATTAAGAAGGATAAATTAGTAATTTGATTACTAATTAGACTTAATTTGATTGAGCAATAAGTTTTAAATCAAGTCTAACTAAATTGGATTTAGTTTGACTTAAATTGGGTTTGGTTTGATTGAGTTATGAGATAACTTAATTGCAAGAAAATCAATTCTAATCTGATCTAAATTTGGATTCAATTAATCTTAATTCGATTATAATTTAATCTAATTAGAGTTATAATTAGATTAGGTTCAATCAGGTGTTTAGGTCTAAATCGAAGTACTTTTGGTTTGAGGCTCAATCCAAAATCCTAGAGTCCATTTTGTGAAGGACTCTTTCATGCGCCACCCATTGTCCACGCCCCTTCACTCATGCAAATTTCAGATTTGCATGAGGTTTTTCATATTTTTCTAGCTCTTGATCAACCACTTATTCTCTCATTTGGATATGGATGAGTTTTGGTTTAAATCTAAAATTTATTTTGAATTTTAGATAGAGTTTGACTCTATCATGACTCTATCAGACACCACCTTAAAAAGATCTATCTTTGGAATGCCTCTAGAGGATTTTTGAGATTAGAAAAAAATTTGGCAGACCACTAGAGTGAGAGAGGGACTTCTTAGCATCCTCCCTTCTAAGTTTAAAGGAAAAACTTCATTGGTATAAGGTGTGGAACTCCGAGAAAGAAAGCTGCACTATTGCATGTCTTTCTTCTACCTTCACTGCTTCTTCGACTGAAGATCGTCTTTCAGATCTAAAGAAGGATCAAATCAATCACCAAAAGATCTTCTCTACAAGAAAGCTAGTATCTTGAAAAGATAGATAAGCCTCGGATCAAATCAAATCTTGTGTGAATACCTGTGAGGCCGGACGTTTGCGCAGCTCTAGGAACCTATCAAGTTTTTGATCATCAACTGCGGAGTTCTTCCACCCACGATAAGGTATGAGATCTGATCTCATAAATTAATTTTAGATTCTATATGTCTTAGATCCATGTTAGGAAAGATTTTAGACCTATTTTAATGCATAATAAAAATAGTTAATCTATTTTATTCTGCTGCGATTTTAAAATAGTTTTGAAATACATGCATGTAATATGTCCTTCCCTGCTTTTTAACACATAGTACCCATTACTCATTTTTCTTTTTCTTATCCTTCTCTTTGCTTCCTTCCCTTTTGCTAATTCTTTTCTTCTTAAAGCTTGATATGTTTTAAATATAACCGCAAGTGCACGGTGTGCAAAGTAGCACGTTTGGCAAGTATGGATCGATTTTATAAAAAATTATGTGCTTTCGTGTTTATGTCAGATTGTTGCTTAGGTGAGCTTTGACAAGAAGATAATAATTTATATCAAAAACTAAAGATATATAAATGAAAATAAATGTAGAAATGTAATATCTAGAAAAGTAAGATTTTTGAATCCACTAGACCCTTGATTTAGGTATTTATTTGGTTGGTTTTCCTTTTGTACTCAACCTCCCTTTTTAGTACATGACACAACCAAGCATAGGCTATAAATAGCTAGGAAATAATAACTTACCAAGTTTGTTCCCATGCACTAATTAAATTACTAATCCTTTTTTGCACTAGAATAAGCATATCATGAAAGAACTTCACCTAACTATGATCTATCAGACCCTTGTTACACAAAGAAAAGGATGATGATGATGAATCTTTACTTTAGCTACCTATCTTTAATCATTGGCTCAAGCATGGACTATGAAGGGATTTTGACCCAATAATAATCCATCAAGATGGATCAAGAAAAGAAGAAAAACTAAGATTCATGGAAAGAAAGATTTTTTTAAGAAATAAAAATCATCCACATAAATACTAAAGCCAAAATGGATTCTAGCTTCATCGCAAACCTGAGAGGATTGCTTAGCTAGACATGATTTGATTAAAAGCTATAAAGCCAATTAAAAACATAAAAAAAAATCTTATACTATTCGCTAAAATTTAAAGTTATAGAAAATAAAAAATGTAAAAATTAAATAAGTAGGAAAAGATCAAGAAAATTAAACTATCCTATATACTGAAATTAAACTACAAAAATTACATTACAGGCGATGATTAAAAGAAAATCAAAATAAAATTTTATTATTGGAATAAAAAGTTGATACAAAAATTAACTCTTAAGCCATTAATAGGGCTTGAAGTTGAAATAAGAAAATAAAAAAAAAGCCATAGAACCTCTACTGGCCGATATCTTTCTTGCTAACTCTTCTCCTCGTGTGTTGAAAGAACGAAAGAAAATAGAAATAAGGTAGATAAAAATTTTAAATATGGATATTCCCATCTATCACACGGGCCTCTACAAATGTTATAATATGGAAAGAAAGATATCTTCACGATAGAGGTACTAGACTTTATTTATAGGTATTAGGAGAGGCAGTTTTTTTTTTTTTTTTTCAATGTGGAACTAATGTTGTGAAAGTCTTTGAGAGAATGGAGGGTTGAGATTGAAGGAGTAAGGGTTGATAAGATAAGAGAGAAGAGCTGCCATTCAATCATTCTTTAAAAATTTTTAAAATATTTTTTTTCTTTTTTTTTTCTTCCGCATGGCCTTCTGGCTGTGTTTGCTCCACGCTCATGCTGCATACTAGGATGCGTTTCTTTCCACGAGCTATTCCTGCAAAAAAAAAAAAAAAAGAAGCACGCTCCCAGACCCCATGCAAGCCGCATGAGGCCTAAAAAGGCTAACACTACCATGCTTAAATCCACTTGGATCCCCCCACTTTTCTTCTTTTCCCTTCATTGCCCTACCGTTTCTTCTTTCTTTTTTATTTTTTTATCTATTGGGTCCCTACCATGCATCTATGTATCTTTACATATTGTACATGAGAGCTTGAATTTGGACTAAAACTTCATCTGCATGTGTTAAAGGGCCGTTACTAGTTGATTTGTGATTAAGTCTACATAATTAATTATTCTTAAAATAAATCATAAAAAATATTAAATATAAAATAAAAAAGATTAAATAGCATAGATTCTAATACTTTTTATATTATATTTAATTTATTCATCAAAGCTGTTTTTATTTCTTCTCATAAATCTTTTGAATCTTTTTGTGATCATAGCTATTTCATTATCAGATCCCTCCGACATATCACTTTCTTCATCTTGCTTGATCATTGATTTTAAGGCAATAACTCTTCTCTTTTTTACTTTTTCTTATATATTTTAATTCATGCTCAACTTATGAATCATGAATGAGCAAATAGACTCTTCTAAGAATAACTTGTTGAGGTCTTTCACTTCTTGAATATCAGTCATCTTAGCTTTTTAATTATTTGGCAATAACCTAAAAATTTTTCGAACAAGTTCACTATTAATATAGTCCTTGCCAAGACTTTAAATCATTTATAATATTAGTAAATTTAGTAAACATATCAGTAATATTTTAGTAGATTTTATTTTTAATAACTCATATTTATATACAAGAATATTGATTTTAGATTCTTTAACTTGATTTATACCTCGTGGATAACTTTTAATCTATCTTAATTTTTTTAACAGATATACAAGTAGAAATTTAATTAAATTTATTTGCATCTAAAGTATAATAAAGAATATTCATAGATTTAACATTTAATTGAGCTAATCATTCATCTACTTCATCCTCATCCTTTTTAGACTTAGGAGAAGGCACACCATCAATCAAAATAGTGGATGTGTGAGGACCATTAACTATAACATTCTATATGTCACAACCTTATATAAAAATTTTCATTCATATTTTTCAATACATGTAATGTGTGCTATTGAATAAAGATGGTCTATTTGTTGATTAACCTTCAACCAAGTACCAATAGGGATTACCATTATCTTTAACTCTTGATGGTTAGATCAATTGGCTTTGTACCCGCTCTAATACCACTTATGGCTTAGATGCAGCAACTAAAGAGGGGGAGTGAATTGTGTTTCTAAAAATTTGAGATGAAATTTGTGCCTAAATTTCACAAATCCTCTCACTTGAACTTAGTAAATATGAGAATGTGAGAATTGAAAGCTCTTTGAATAACTTCCTCTTTCTCCTTTTATATTACTCTCTTTCTTATTGAATAGCTTACATTCTTTTTAGATAGATATGTTTCCAAATTAAATTATCCATATCTATAGCCTTAAAAATGGTTGGAATTAATGCTCTAATTGTTGAAGGCTTAGAAATAGCTATTAGATATAAAATATAGCAAATTAAAGTAGTTTTAAAAATTAGCTGTTATGCTATCAGAATTTTGAATCAGCTTACCTACTCTTAGTCAACTAAGATGAAGTACTGATTCAGCTAAGTAAAACTCTAGGTCATCTTATAAACAAGTACTTATTTTTCTACTTTCAATCTTTTCTGTCTGCCTGAGACTGGGTCGGCTCAGATCTTTCTTAGTCGGCTCACTCCATGACTTAGTTGGCTCACTTCTTTTCTAGATTGGTTCAGAGGATGTTTGATTTTTTACTATTTTCTATTTGCTTTTTAGCTTTAAGACTGAGTTGACTAAATAATTACTTAAATTGGCTAACTTTCTATCTTGGTCGACTAACTTGAATTTTAGATTGGCTTAGAAAGATGTCTGAAATCTTCATTCTTCTATCTTCAACCTGAGTCTGATACTAGTTAAGTATCCATTTATGTAAGTCGGCTATTATCCTGTCTTAGTCAGCTCAAAACAATACTTAGTTGGCTAAGAGAAAAAGCCTGAAATTTATACCTTTCTATCTTTCCCTTGAGTTGAGCTGAGTCGGCTAGACTTCTATCTTAGTCAACTCAAAGGCATGCCAAGCATGCTAGAGTCTGCTATCTTTGTTTCTGAGTTAGCTTAAAAATATTTCAAATTTTTTAAGTGTTGGACTCAGTTTCTTTGCTTCCATTCCTTGAAAATTGAGTTTGAAAATATGAATTTTAGCCAATATTTAAGAGGACTTATTCTTCAAATGAATCAACCTTTAAAGCTAGCATCTTAAGAATTCCTACAATCACTCTTACAAGCATCATTAGTAATTTTAATTTATATTTAATAATTTTTGATATCAGCAAAATCAATTCTTAAGTCAACATCTTCTTCACTTTCTTCTCATTCAACAACATGCTATTGATGGGTAGCCTACCCCTAACAATGGTTAGTGGTATGGTACACACCACCCAATTTACCATGATGAGAAGGCTAAACTTTTAACTACGGTATTGGTGCTTATAAATATAAAACCAGCATTTAATAAAAGGTTAAGACTAACCAAATCAGTGGTGTGGTATCATTGATGTGTCAAGAATATTATGACTTAAGTAACCGTGCTAATAGACGTAAAATAATTTTTAATAAAAGGTTAAGACTGACTAAATTAATAATTAAACCTAGATATATAATTAATGTTAAGCATTTATTGAAAATATGTTTCAAATTTTCATACTTCTTTTATTTGAACTATTTTGCTAGATAATTTAATAACTTGTTTGTGCGTTGAAAAGTTAATTTCTTATGCTTTTGTGTAGTTGTTTGCTGGTTGTAGTAATGGATGGTAATAGTTATTGTGTTGAAAGTTTTGGAAGGATGAATTGGCTTGGCGAGGAAGGAGAGGATATTTACATTGACGATGATGGAGAAGGGCCAGCCATTGTTTTGTAGGAAAGAAGTTGAGAGGAATGATAGGTCAGTTGATGTTTTAAGTCATGAAGAGTAGGTAGAGAGCTATTAGACCATGTTGTGCATGGTGAGAAGGTGGTTCGTAAGTTGTATTATAATTATGGGCATCGAATAAGTTTTAGCAAAAGAAAAGTAATCATATTTTGTTGGAACAAAAAAAAAATCACACAAGTCAAGAATATTATGACTTAAGTAATCGTGCTAATAGATGTAAAATCAATTTTTAATAAAAGGTTAAGACTGACTAAATTAATAATTAAATCTAGATATATAATTAATGTTAATCATTTATTTAAAATATGTTTCAAATTTTCATACTTCTTTTATTTGAACTATTTTACTAGATAATTTAATAACTTGTTTGTGTGTTGAAAAGTTAATTTCTTATGCTTTTGTGTAGTTGTTCGCTGGTTGTAGTAATGGATGGTCATAGTTATTGCGTTGAATGTTTCGGAACAATGAATTGGCTTGGCTATGAACGAGAGGATATTTATATTGACAATGATGAGAAGGGCCAGCCATTGTTTTGTAGGAAAGAAGTTGAGAGGAATGATAGGTCTGTTGATGTTTTAAGTCGTGAAGAGTACCTAGGTAGAGAGCTATTAGACCATGTTGTGCATGGTAAGAAGGAGGCTCATAAGTTGTATTATAATTACGGGCATCGTATAGGTTTTAACAAAGGAAAAGTAATCATATTTTGTTGGAACAAAAAAAAAAATCACACAAAGGATCAGTATTGCTCAAAAGGTCTTAAAAATGATCAGCTACCTGATGAGTTGACCTTTAACAAGCCAAACTTTAGAACTGACTATAAAGCATTAATCCAATTCACAATTGATGAAAATAGGGAGTGGAAAAAAATTTACTAGATTAGTTACTGGGCATAATCATGAGTTGGCGAAGCCTAAGGAAAGGTACTTGTTGAGATTAGCAAGGTTACTTATGGCTATAAAGACAAGTGTTACAGGCTCTATGAAAATTGCTAAAATTCAAACAGTCAATATATATTTCTTTATCGTTGATGAAGTCACTACAAGATAAAGAGGCTTTTGTGATAATTTTTTTGGTGATAGATCAAAAACCATCACAAATGCTCATTTTTGTGATGGAAAATACTGTCATCACAAAAGAAGTTATCATTTATGATGATTGTTTTGCGACGGTCCAAAAATCATCATAATTATAATTTTTTTTGATGCCCAAGATATATGTCATAATAAAAATAAAATATTTATGATGGACTTGTTGTACCATCATTAAAAAAAGTATTTATGATGGAATAAAATATTTTGTAATGATATTTTACAATCATAAATAAATGTGCTTTTATCAAGGATGACTGTTATGTGTGATGGCTATAATGCTATCATAAAAAAGTGATTATTTATGATAAAATATATTATATATGATGGATGTCCATCATAAATAAAAATAAAAATAAAAACTAAAATAAATTTTATTAAAAATTAATTTGTAGCAACTTGTTTTTCATTAAATTTAAGAATCTTTAAGTTATAATCTCCATCTTAAAGTAATGAAAAGGAGTATCCATTAATAATCAACAATTTAAGTTTTTTATTGAAACACTTATATTATTAAGAATTCTACTATTTTTAAAAATATAATAGAGAAATATATAAATTATATTAAGATTTATGTATCATTTTTATTTCCTAAATATGCACCTAAAAATAAAATGAGGTAGGAAAGGTTCACGAGGGAATAGAGAGCTTTTGTCTAAATTTTATGAAATTTTGATATACATCATGAACAAAAAATAATTAACACAAAAATAAATTATTATCATCATTAATGAAAAGAAACTAAAAATGTCTGTCAAATATCAAAAGCCAAAAATAATTTAATTTTAATTTTTTAAGAATTTTATATTATTGTTTTAAAATATCCATGTCATCAAGAAATTAATTAGTACAACCATTTAGGCTAAAATAATATATAATTTTTCTATGACAAAATTTAATATAACTAATAATTAAAAATTCTGTATCCAGCTGGTATCCATCTCAAGCCAGTGTTGGGATACTAAGCCTGATCCATCCTCCTTGACCCAAGTCTTATATATGCACTATGATTGGTAGTCGTGGATCCCACTGCGCAGTCAGCAAATAGGGGGTCTAGGGAGGCAGCACCCCCTTGCCAGGGGTATATGCTATGGATGGCTATGATTTTCTTTTGTTATCACATTCGAATGAAAACAATGTTTGAACAATGATTGAAGTCCTATTAGGTTAACATGTAATTGGCTTTTTTTTTATCTAGACCGATCCAACACAAATGACCTATTGGATCAAAAATTTTGATTATGGACCTAATCCGATCTTATTCAATCTTCTATTAGTTTGGGTTTGAATCCAACATTAGGATTCGATCAAAAAATAAGTTACTTGTAACTAGATCTAATCATTAGAGTTAAAATTTTCCATCTAAAAATCCTTTCCATCAAGAAATTTTTGCATGCACCTGGTTCAAGTGGACCAAGACAAATCCTGAAGCACATGCATGGTGGAGAACTCGCAATCAAGAATTGGTGAAATATAAGGGGTGGTGCGGCATGTTATCCACCATGGGATCATTAAAATTAAACCTTCCCACCGCCTAATCAAATAAAACACCCAACCCACTTCTCGCTTCATGGTATTACGTACATCTTCTCGCCATCTTTTGGGTGACAGCATTTAGGGTTAGGGATTGATTGATTAATTAGGGCAACCGCATTCGGTAAGGTGAGTGGCATCCTATCATGACCCGAGCCCAGGTCATGACCGACGCATAGGTCAGACTAGCTAACCTAGCAAGCCTAACCAAGCTATTGAATGGGATAAATCAAAAACATATAAATTCTATCAAAAATTTGATAGAATTTTTCTTAAAAGTTGGACATTTTCAAAAGTACACTTACCTGCTTAACTCAATATATTCTTACATACATGTACATATAGTCATTCCAAATAAGTAAACACAAAGAAAGCAAGATCTTGCCTGTGGATAATGGAGGACGTCTAGAGTTTATATGCAACCAAAATATGTCAAAAAGTACACAACCACAAGGTAACAAAAGTAGATGTCACACACGCAAGTGCCGGCTCACTTAAAAGGATGTCTGCTCCTATCAAGCTAAGAAATCTAGATCCTCATAATACAAGTATAGCTGAACTAGGATACTCCAACTCTAAAGCTGCAAACAAAAGAAGTGAGGGGTAATGAGACCTAAGTCTCAGTGAGTGATAATATATCTATAATAGAAATGGGACAAGCTCAGGCATGAGTGCTTTAGATCAAAAGCTCTCTTACAACTTTTCCAAAGCACAATCATATTAACATTTTCAGTCAAGTAGGATAATGAAATAAATGCAAAAATAAAATAGAATAATTAAAAGAAAACACGTTCCTTCAATAACTACAATTCTAATAATCCTCTAAACAATGATTAACGAAAAGATCAAATATGACGTACTAAATTTTAAAGTAATCATTTATCCAAAACATAAAGAGAGGTCTCTAATCTAGAATCAAATAGTTGTTCTCTTATCCGAGACTTCATCAAAACCGTATGTGGGTACCAACACGTCAGGCTAACAACACCCCTGTTAGCTGGAAAAACAAAACTGGCAATGTTGGCCACACCTATCGGGCTAACACCATCCATGCTAGCTAAGTTGTCCAAAACTTGGTGCATCAAGTCTAACGCCAACTGCCACTAGCTACAGTATTTTATCAAAGTTTCCTCCCATAAAACTTTTCATAGACAATCCTTTTCAAAACAAATGTTGAATAAGCTCTCAAACATTAAGAAATGAAGTTCCAAAGCTGAAAAATAAAATCAAAGTATTACTAATGAATATGAAATTTCATCCCAAATTAGTTTTATATATATATCCACATTTCTGAGCAACATTTCAATCAAATTCATATCTTGTTTTTGGGCTTACACAAAAACATATGTATAAGCAGAAGAATAAACAAAGTTAGCTTCTTTCCAAAGTTAATCTCTTTCATAACAAAATATAATAAGAAAAATATCAATGCTAGGTATAAAAACCACTCACCTCCTACTAGCCATTGTTCCACTTTGATACCAGATTTTCTTAAAGCACCCTTTGAGAACCTTTTCTCTTCCTTAAGTGATTGGAAATCTACTGCATAGGATTTTCTACTCAACTTCAACACCTTTCTTCTTCGATGCACCTTGATTGCCATCAAATTCTCTATTTTCCAACCAATTCTTCTTGGTCCCTAGCTAAAACCAAACCCCTCTCAACTTTCTTCCTTCTTCTATCCTCTCTGAAGAACTTAGGAAACTAAATAGCAGCAAAGGGAATGATGGCTTTTATTTAGGATAAAAATTAAACTAAAGGAAATTTGCTAAATGTCACTCCAACAAGAATCCACCCAATTTTCTGCTTAATAGGTGTTACTCTAATGAATTTCCAACCATTTTTTAATGTCCTCAAGCAACTCATTCAACCCATGAAAAATTATTTTAAAATTACCATCTGAAGCCCTCTCAGTTATAACCTGTTCCCAAAAATTTTGATAAATTGAGACGTCTCGCTTCCAGATCGAGACCTCTCAACCCAACCGAGTCCTCTCGATTTTGAATCGAGACATCTCACTCTCAGAAAAAAAGAAACTTGGTTTTCATAGCCTGAGACTCGAGTCATCTCGAGTTCAGGCTAATACTTCTCGAACCTCTGAAACTAAATTTTTATTTTGATACTCTGTTCATTGGTTTACTAAATATTGCTCTTATTTATATATATATTTTTCTAAGTTAATAGCCCATTAACTTTAAAACATAAATGTAAATAAGGAATACCTCCTATTTGGAGCCAATAAAAATATCACAAAAATCAAAATTCTTAAGAATAAGACTCTAAAATTTGGGTTCTAGTTCAAATTTTCTTGAACACGATACTTTTAAAACATTCTTGCTTCAAAATGAATAGGTTAAAGGATTTTCATAATTTGTTAAAAATTATCTTGCAACTCACCAACACTTAAGGATTAATTATCATCAATTTTTATTTTAGAAAAATTCATATTTTATATAACTCCCCATACAAGTGCTAGCTTTTAGACTTAAAAAATTTTCAAGACTTGAAATGATAGATACTCACAATTTATGCTCAAAACTATTACACCCACCAATATTACTTTGAATATCTTTCAAGATATCAATACCACACATACTTGAACAAAAATCTTTTAATTCACCATTTTGCTGGTCCGAGATATTACATTCCTTTCTTTTTAAAATAAATTTCATTCTCAAAATTTGCACTTTCTACTTTTAAGCAACTTTGACATTCCAATTATAACTTTTGCTGAAACACCTATTTAATAATCAACATATGCTTTTGAAAAAATTTCTCTCAAGAACAATTCAATCCCTTGTCAAAGTTTTTCATAATAATGAATTTTACCTTAAGTATTTAACATATGCAAAAGCTTAAAAAAACTCAATTAACATATTCCCATTCATCAATGCATAAACTTAATTTAAACATTACTAAGCCATACCTTTGTTGACTCCTTTTCCACCTAACTTCAGTTTTCTTTAGAAGAAGATCTTATATCTGGAGGAAGTCCTTCTCTCAATCTTCTTACTTACTGCCTCAAAACAAAATATTGATCAAGACTTCTTCTATTCCTATCACTTATTCTTTCTTAAACCCATCTTAACTACTGAAGCTTTGCACTTACAACATTATATTTTAATCTTGCTCTTTGAAATAAATGCTTATACTCTTTCATATCCTCATAATTTATATCTTGAACTTCAAAGTTAAAATGATGCTTTAAATTATTCTGAGCATAGACTGCCACTTGCTCTTTCAATTTTTTTCTTGCTCCACATCTGGAGGACTCATTGATCCAAAGGTTTTATAAGGCTGCTCCCCTCTATTAATAGTTACCTCTACATATGCTCTGACATATCTTGTCTCTCTTTCTTTCAATCCATAACCTAGATCTGGAAGTCCCAAGTCTTTTATAATTTTAGCTAAAATAATCTTCGGAGATATCTCAATTACATTCATGATCTGCAACCAACATCTCAAAAATCATTGCCATAGAATCATTTTCAACAACATAGAAATTTATTAAATACAATTATACAAGCTACTACTCTATTCTAGACCTACTTCTCATTTTACTTTATACAAAAATTCCTCTTTGCAGACTATAATTTTATCATGCTTCCACTGCGCTACTCTGATCCATTCACTTTTTAATTACAAAGCATTAACAAGTATAACTCTTACTTTCAAATATTTATACTAAACATACCAACTCTATGTTTTAAGCATATGAGTTCATTTTATCTTCTTTTTTTTTTAAAAAAAATCATGGATTATGACTTACAATTTTTGAAACTTTCACTACATCACAATCTTTAACATTTGTTATCTGATTCTCTACTCTTCACTATTCATTAAATCATACCAACACATACTTCATAAAGAATGCAATACTTCTCTTATTTTAAAATATCAATACTGAAAACATACTTGCTCAATTTATGCTCATTAATCAAATACTCAGTTACTCAAGATATAGAATTACTAACAATTCATAGTATCACCAGAAATTGTATATTAATATCTGATAACCACCCAACTCTTATATAAAAAAAATGTACCTTCTTTTTAAATTTAAAGCAATACTCATAGTTATATTATTAACTTTCAATATTACTTGCACCATAATCTTTGTAATCATACACCTTGGCTTGTAGATCTATTAACTTATAATTCTTAAAGAGCATAAATCTTTTTGCTCTAATCTAGATTCATACCTACTAATCATAAAGCTTCACTGATCTCCCTTTACCATAAACCATTTCTAATCTTTGCTGACTACAAATCTTTGCTAAATTCTAATGACTATAAACCTTACTCATATCACCAATTAAATCTTGCTCAGACCATCAATTAAACAATTAACCTCTGCCTCTACCCTCGGCCGCTTCCACTTGCTTTAGGAGAGGGGTCCATTAGGTGCTATGTCAGGAGCCTTAAGACCTTTGGCTCCACCAGCACGAGAACAAGTCCTAGGTGGTATTTCTATTTAGCAAAACAAACATATAATATCAAAACATAAACAAAATTTATGACAACAAGGGAGTATAAAAGATTAAATAACAACACATGAATAAGAATAATATCGCAGTGCCTCGATAAGGAAAATGGCTGGCCTCATTAACATAATCATGACCCTACTAAAGGACACTTGCTCCACTAACCAAAAGAAAATCTAAAGCTCTGATATCAACTTTGTCATGACCTGAGCCCGAGTCATGACAGGCACATAGGTCGGACTAGCCAACCTAGCAAGCCTAACCAAGCTAATAAATGGGATAAATCAAAAATATATAAATTCTATCAAAAATTTGATAGAATTTTTCTTAAAAGTTGGACATTTTCAAAGGCACACTTATCTGCTTAACTTAACATATTCTTACATACATGTACATACAGTCATTCCAAATAAGTAAATACAGAGAAAGCGAGATCCTGCCTATGGATAATGGAGCACATCTAGAGTTTATACAACCAAAATATATCAAAAAGTACACAACCATAGGGTAACAAAAGTAGATGCCACACATGCAAGTGCCGGCTCACTTTAAAGGATGTTTGCTCCTATCAAGCTGAGGAATTTGGATCCTCAGAATACAAGTATAGCTGAACTAGGATACTCCAACTCCAAAGCTGCAAACAAAAGAAGTGAGGGATAATGAGATCTAAGTCCTAGTGAGTGATAATATATTTATAATAGAAATGGGACAAGCTCAAGCATGAGTGCTTTAGATCAAAAGCTCTCTTACAACTTTACCAAAGCACAATCATAATAACATTTTCAGTCAAGTAGGATAACGAAATAAATGCAAAAACAAAATAGCATAATTAAAAAAAATAAGTTTCTTTAATAACTATAATTCGAATAATCCTCTAAACAATGATTAACAAAAAGATCAAATATAACGTACTAAATTTTAAAGTAATCATTTATCTAACACATAAAGAGAGGTCTCTAAGCTGAAATTAAATAGTTGTTTGCTTATCCGAGACTTCATCAAAACTGCACGTGGGTACCAACACGTCGGGCTAACACCACTCCTGTTAGCTAGGAAAATAAAACCGACTATGTTGGCCACACATGCCAAGCTAACACCATCCTTGTTAGTTAGGAAAATAAAACCAACCATGTCGGCCAAACATGCTGGGCTAGTACCATCCTTGCCAGCTAGGTTGTCCAAAATTTGGTGCATCAAGACTAATGCCAACTACTACTAGCTACAGTATTTGATCAAAGTTTCCTCCCATAAAACTTTCCATGAGCAATCCTTTTCAAAATAAATGTTAGATAAATTCTCAAACATTGAGAAATGAAGTTTCAAAGCTAAAAAATAAAATCAAAGTATTACTAATGAATATGAAATTTCATCCTGAATTAGATTTATACATATATCCACATTTTTTAGCAGCATTTCAACCAAATTCATATCTTGTTTTCGAGATTACATAAAAGCATATGTATAAGTAGAAGAATAACCGAAGTTAGCTTCTTTCTAAAGTTAATCTTTTTCATAACAAAATATAATAAGAAAAATACTAAAGCTAGATATAAAAACTACTTACCTCTTGCTAGCCATTATTTCGTTGGAAATTATGTCCCAAAGCCAATTATTAGTCTGTTGATAGTTGAGCTATTTTATAATTTTAATTAATTTATTAATTAATAAAAATATTTTGGTATCTTTTTCATCATAAGTTTACATCTTCTAATGAACTTCATTGTTGTGATGAAGTCCTTAGGACTGTTTAGTTTTGATAAAGAGAGAATTTATCAATTAGTTCTTAAATTTATTCACGACCAAATGATATGCTATTAATTAGGACAACAGCATCTATCGAGCATAGGTCACTATATGCCATATAGGTTAGTTATCCTCTTAACTAAGGAGTATGGAGATACTAGTATGGCATACAGATGAGATGTATGGGTACATCATCATTGAACGTGACCAACTTCAGAGCATTCTACTATCGAAAATATCTCTGATGGGATATAGGTATAAGTATCCTTTAGACCTGAGATCATCTCAGTGACTTGTAAGCAACTTACTGTGCTTTGGTACCGGACTAACTAAATTTTTAATTTAGCAATGAAAGGCTTCTAGACATAGTCAAGTACTTATGAAGTTGAAGTGTGATTAAGATGAAATTGACCACTCCAAAAGTTAGAGAAGAATGTATCACTGTATTTTAATATAGCAAAATCTTGACCAGGATAATCCATCAGATGGATTTGATATTTTGAAATACAATATGGATAATCTGATCAGAGTTGACAGTTGAACTCTGAGGTATCCTACGAGCATTATGGTCAAGAGGATGAATTATATGAAAACTATATCCGCATGAATTATAAGGATGGTGTTCTACACCTTCGACCTATCTGGTCATCGGGTATCATTACTAGATGTTTACTTCGATTAGTATAAAAATTTATTCATATACTATCAGCTTAGATTTGGATCTATAAGGTCACATACATTAGAGTTTATGATCTGATCGGATGGTTGATCAATGATTGAGAATCATTCTAGGGTTAAACAATCAATACGATTGATATTTAACCTAGTGCAAGTATTGTAGGAGGATCGATTAGCAATTAGATTGCTAATTGACTTAATTTGATTAAGCCAATAAGCTGAGATTAAGTCTAATTAAATATAATTTAATTATATTTAGTTTGGACTTGATTAGATCAAGTTTAATTGATTTATTGGATAAGCCAAGTGCAAGGAAGAACTAGTTCTAGTCTAACTAGGACTCGGATTAATCTAATTTTTTAATTTGATTAGAAAATAAATTAAAATTAAATCTAATTTAATTAAGTTCTTAAATGGATTAGAGTCTTATTTAATTAGATTTATTTAATCTTAATTTTATTTGGTTAAAAGATCTTGTTTGACCAAGTCAAAATAGAAGTCCTAGTGTGACTAGGACTCCCTATCACTTGCGCCACTTAATCCTCACGCCCCATGCCCTTTTTATTTTATTTCTTACATAAAAATTCTCCACTCCCATGGCTTCTCACACCATCTTTCTCTCCTTCTTTTCTCATAAGACAATTTATTGGAAGACCAAGTCAAAAGAGGAGTTAGTTTTGCTTAGGATTCTATGAGATAGAATCCTTATTGACCAAAACACCTTCCCTTGAGTGCCATCCCCTCTTTTAATTAATTCTTCTCTTATTCTATGAAAATAATCTCTTTTTTTATGCACCCTCCCTTGCTGGTCCACATCAATAATTATAGAAGAGGCGCCCAAGAGTTGGGCGCCCCAACAACTTTCCATGTTTGGACATTCCTAGTCTAGAATTTTGATCTAACTTAGACTCTTCTTTTTCTCTATTTATTGGATAAATTTTATTCTAATTTTTTCATGAAATATAGAGCTTTGGGAGAGATTTGGGGTGTGCAAAAATCAGAGGAAGAGGGTCCTTGGGCATGGGGGTTCCATAGGCACCAAACTAGGTGTCTAGGTGAGAGAAAAGAGAAGAAGAAGAGGATCTTCTTCTAGGGCTGTTTTATTTTCCATCTCATCTCTTTTTTTTTGAGTTTTTTCTGAGAGAGTCTTAGATCAGTAAACTCTCATCTTACTTCTCATATTCTGAAGAGTTCAAATTTTGAAGAAGAAAGCATCGAATTGACCGTCAAAGAAGGATCAGCATAGTACTAGATATTGTACTGATTTCTTGCATCGGACTTCAGATCAGAGATCATAGACTCATGTAGATGACTTCTAGAGGTCGAATGCATGTGTGGCTTATGACTTCATCCTCAAGCCCAGATCAGTAAGTTAGAACGTCTAACTTGCTCAGGTAATAGATATGATCTATAAACTTCATAAATTTGATGTAGTGTAAATCTAGATTGATTTGATCAATCTTTTTTTTTTAATTTAATTTTAATTTCTTATTTAATATCATGCATTGATCATATAATAGATTTGAGATCTAGATATTTACATATTTATTTAAATAAATATTTAATTTTTTTAAGTCTTCTACAGTAAGATCTTAAAAAAGTTTTAAGATCTATCTGTAAAATCCTAGATCAAGAACCTTCATATTCCACTTTGATACCGAATTTTCTTAAAGCACCCTTTGACAACCTTTTCTCTTTCTCAAGTGATTAGAAATCTACTGCATAGGATTTTCTACTCAACTTCAGCACCTTCCTTCTTCCACGCACCTTGATTGCCACCAAATTCTCTATTTTCCAACCAATTCTTCTTGGTCCTTTGCTAAAACCAGACCACTCTTAGCTTTCTTCTCTCTTCTATCCTCTCTGAAGAACTTAGGAAACTAAATAGCTGTGAAAGGAATAGTCGCTTTTATTTAGGATAAACATTAAACTAAAGAAAATTTGCTAGACGTCACTCTAGCAAGAATCCACCCAATTTTCTGCTTAACAGGTGTTACTCTGATGAATTTTCAACCATTTGTTAATGTCCTCGAGTTGCTCATTCAATCTATGAAAAATTATTTTAAAATTACCACCTGAAGCCCTCTTGGTTATAACCTACTCCCAAAAATTTTTGTAAATCGAGACATCTTGCTTCCAGATCGAGACCTCTCGACCTAATATAGTCCTCTTGATTTTAAATTGAGACGTCTTGCTCTCAAAAAAATAGAAACTTGGTTTCTATAGCCTGAGACTTGAGTCATCTCGAGTTAGGCCGAGACTTCTCAAACCTCTGAATTTTAAAATTATTTATTTTGATACTCTATTCATAGCTTTACTGAATATTGCTCTTATATATATTTATTTTTTTAAGTTATTAACTTTAAAATATAAATATAAATAAGAAACATCCTCCTATTTGGAGCCAATAAAAATATCACAAAAATCAAAATTCTTAAGAATAAGATTCCAAAATTTAGATTCTAGTTCAAATTTTCTCAAATCTGATACTTTTAAAACATTCTTGCTATAGAATGAATAAGTTAAACGGTCTCTATAATTCAATAAAAATCATCTTACAACTCACCAACACTTAAGGATCAATTATCATCAATTTTTATTTCAAAAAAAATTATATTTTGTATAGCTTCCTATATAGGTGCTAGCTTTCAGACTTAGAAAATTTTCAGAACTCAAAATGATAGATACTCACAATTTATGCTCAAAACTATTACACCCACCAATATTACTTTGAATATCCTTCAAGATAACCACACGTACTTGAACAAAAATCTTTTAATTCACCATTTTGCTGGTCCGGGATGTTACACATCCAAGCGATGGAGGAGGAGAAAAACAATGGTGTCGGCATCGAGACAACACCAGCATACGGTGAGCCGGCGATAGTGAGCTTTGGAGCTTATAAGTTTTCTTCTTCCTCAATGTTTTTTTTTTTGATTTTTCTTTATGAGATAGAGCTAGATAGGGGTCAGAGGGGGGATGCATGGAGGAGGCGGGACCGCCAGGGGGGAGGAGGCCATAGAAGAGGCGGGACCACATGGGGGGTTAGGTCGTGGAGGAGGCCGAAGTCACAAGAAGAGGAGTCCTCCTCCATGTCCTCCTTCATTGATTCATCCTTCCACTTGACCTTTTCTCTTTTTTTTTTTTTTGCATCTCTTTCTAGATCATTTTATTCTTTGAAATGTTAGGTATATGATATCCTAGCATGATTACTAAAGCTTACAAGGCCGTCTTCTTATGGGACTCATCTTATCCTGGTATCGTCATGTGTATAAATCTTATTTTTTTGGTTTTTCCTGTGGAAAAAAAAAGCAATTGGAATACAAAATTAGAAGGGCAGCATTTGTGTTGGTTTTAATTAGTTAGAGTGGGATCAAAAGATTAAATTTTTTCCATTTAGTTAAAGTGGTTTCTGGCGTAAAAGGGATCCTTTTAATAAATTATCGTGGGTTAAAAAGATTGAAGTTTTGATTGTCTCTTTTCTTGCCTCAAAATTAGGCAAGAGACATCCAAGGATAAGAATTTCACTCATAGCTATTATTTGGTGTTGGCACTTAGCACAACATAATTATAAAAATTTTATGGTGGTGATTGGTAATTCTAGTCATGGAGAGAAACTATGGTAATTAACTGATCACTGATTCAATAAAATCTTTAAAAAGCAAATGAAATATTATGCGCTAGAGGAGATAAGTTGCAATGTCCATTTTGAAAAAGCAAGGGGTTTTATGAATTACAATCATTACTTTAAAATTTAGCTCATAGACCATGTCATAGAAGAGGTTGTTTTGACTTTGTTGCCCTTCTCAACTTGTGCATATTGTTTGTGCTATGAGTATAAGCCCTTTACATTCATTTTTTTTGCTTGTGTTGTGTCTTACAGGAACTATAAATTTCTTCTTCAACCTTCTTATTATGTCATATTTGAGTCTTTTGTAACAATTGCCAGAATTATTGTTCTCTTAAGTTTCAACCATCAAAATAATAATTTATGCATGAAAATCAATCACAAACAATATTTTTATGTGTTTTTTGTTGCAAGAAAAGACTCATACGAAAACCAAATTCTCGCTACAAGCTATTTGCCATGGTGTTAACATTGCAGGAAAACTATAGTTAGAAAGAGCAATGAATTGGATTTTCTGGAACCTAAGTCATTTGCAGGGAAACTCACACCAAAGGAAAAGGAACATGAAAGTATTCTCGATGGAATACCAAAAGGGAGTTTTTTTAAATGTTTGATTAACAATAATTAAGTGCTAATTCCATTTGTTATATTTGGCTTCATTTCATAATTTTTTTTTTGTCTTTTACTGAATCTATATTGTGACTTATAAAAGCTTCCTGCCACTTTTATTGATATCTATGACTTATAAAAGCATCTCGCCACTTTTATTGAATCTATATATATATATATATATATAGGAGGAGGGATAAAGTCTTCATTGTTGTCATTTAGGAAAATTAAGTGCAAATAGATAAAAGCTAAATTGATTTGTTAGATAGAGTATCACCTGTGTATATGAGTATCACCTATGTATATTGAAGGGGTTGAAAAGTTCCTCAACTTTGCATTTGCTAACAAGGGTTCTAATGCAAGCATTTATTATCCATGTAGAAAATATGTTAATCATTACTTTGTAAAACAAAATGTTGCAAAGGAACATATAATTGTAAATAAATTTCTCATAAAGTATAAGATTTGGAGCAATCATGGGGAGCCTTATGTTTCTCCACATGTTCTATCATAACAAAATAAAAATAGACCTAGAGAAGTGTTAGATGTGTGCCTTAGAAGCCAGATTGACCGACACTTATTAAATACTTTTTAAAAATATTTTCATAATTTTGATTTAAAATTAATAAATAAGATAATTATTCTATCACATTATGTATTAAAGTGCCTGTGATACATTCATTGAGTTAGTGGATATGATAACACATATTCTCAAGAGCTGAAAATTTAAGGCATGTGTTATCATAATTAACTCATAAATTGCTCTCGATCGTAGGATCATCATGAGGATGGTGATCGATCCAGAAGATCGGTGTATGATCGCTTTTCTATGATAGATGTGTCTTGAGTCTATGGTGTAGAGATATAGAAGTGAGAGTATAGGTACTTGTTAAGAATAAGAGCACTGAGCGTGACCACCTCGAGCTGTCATAAGAAAGTCTACCTTCTTATTGATGACTAGCTCGATCCTGCAACGTGTGTCTGATTTTTTGACCTAAGGTGCATCGGTAGTTCACCATGAGGATGTTATAGTTTGACTATACCATAACTCGATCTCCTAGGCATTCAAAATCCTGAGGTGTATGTTGGCTATAATATGTTCATTATAGAAACTGGATCGCATCAAGATGGGATCTGTCAACCTCGGTAGAGGAAGAGTAGTCCTATGATAATCATGAAATCGAGTCCTAAAATCCATAGTCATGGTAGTGTGAATTAATAAAAAAGAGTTTCTATTAAGATTTTACATCAGACTCGAATCAAATGATATATTCATATGATAGGTGTTAGGTTTGACGAGTTTACTTTAATCTTGATCCTATTAGGGCTCATGATAGAAGAACCCAATCATACAGATAATTACACCGATAGATTCACTTTCGATTATGATGAGTTGCCACCATATACTGCTAGGTATCGTTAGTAGATTTTGAAATCAATTAGAATGATCTTGATGATCGACCATTCTAATTGGATGAATCAAAAGAGTTCTAGTCCATCAAAAGATGTTTCGATGATATTGATGATGAAGATCGCGATATGTTCTATTACCATATAGAACTGAACCTAACTAGATCACAAAAATAAGAATTTAGATTTGGATATCA
This sequence comes from Cocos nucifera, assembly GCA_006176705.1. Classification (NCBI taxonomy): domain Eukaryota; kingdom Viridiplantae; phylum Streptophyta; class Magnoliopsida; order Arecales; family Arecaceae; genus Cocos; species Cocos nucifera. The sequence goes on from QRFJ01000404.1 coordinate 898,671, forward strand.
TCAATTAGGCTAATACAGTTTAATTGATTTGGATTAGATTTAATTAGGTTCAAAAAAGTCATGCTAGCAGATGATTGAGCCTAACATTCTCCTTTTGTCATCTTTCTGGCTCATCTCAACCAAGCCAAATTGGATTTGGCTCTTTCAAAAGCCTTGTATGGGCTTATCTTAATCTAACTGGAGCTTGCCCTAGTTAGAATAGGTTTGTCCTGATCAAAATAAGGCTTGTTCCAATAAGATCAAGGCTTATCCTAAAATCATGAGATGAAATTTGGACAAGGCTCTCCCAGATACCCTATATGGATTTGTCTTGATCTTACTAGATCTTGTCCTAGCTTGATAAGGCTTGTCTTAAATCCCATAAGATTGGAGCAGGATAACGGTTGTCTTAACCAAATCAAGGTTTATCCTAAAATCATCGAATGAAATTTGGACAAGGCTCTCCCCGATACCCTGTATGGATTTATCTTGATCTGATTGGACCTACTCCTGAACTGATAAAGGCTTGTCCTAACTTGATTAGGACTTGTCCTAATTTCATTGGATGGAACTTGAAAAGGATTTGTCTTAAATCCATACAATGGGTATCAGGACAAGGGTCAACATTGATCGGTCTTGCTAGAATAGAAGGATGGGGCATGCACCCCCTGGAGATTTTCTAGGGGTGAGCACCCCTAGATGAGTACATAAGGAAGAGAAGGGTGCACATCCCCTTGTGATGTGCACCCCTAGTGGATAAAGATGGATGGAGTTGGGGTTTATCCATTCAAAGTGTTTGAATGGGTCAAGGCGTTTGAATTGTTCAAACTCTTGGAGATAATTTTATCTCTATGCCTAGCCTTTTATCCAAATGAGATGGCACACATTTCTATGTATTTTGTATGATAAAATTTAGGGAAAAATCTATAGATGGCATGGGCTTCATAAGAGAGTCCTTCTGCAAGTTAACTTTGACCTGTTCAAAGTCATATGCAAAGGGGCACTAAGGTTTGGTCTATAAATAGACCTCTTGCTAAAGGTGTTTGGCATTACTTTTGATTCCACGACAAAGCCCTGCCACTTTCTCCAACTCCACGCTGCCTATCTTCCTCCTCTCCCTCTTCTCCATGCCCAAAGAGTTGGGGGAAACAGCCATCAAGAGTTGGTGGAGTGCCGCTACAAAGACTACATTAAAGAGATCCAATTCGTGAGACGAACACGTTGCTACTAGAGATCGAATCGAAAGCGCACCAGGAAGATACTAGATTTAACCTTTGGTGATCAGATCTAGAAGGAGGAGATTTTTAGATCTGACCTAAGTAGATATTGATAGAGGTCGGGCATGTGCGTGGCTCAATCAGAACCTCGAATTAATCATCAGATCATCACAATGGATAAACAATTTATCCGATCAGATGATAATTATTTTTACTATTTTTATTTTTATTTTTATTTTTATATTAATCTAATTAGATTTAAAAACTCTGAGATCTAATCAAATTGTAGAAAAAGTTTTAAAATATTCTGCTATAAATCTGATCCAGTTAGATCGATCCTACGCCGAGAAAAACTAGCTTTTTTCTTCAACTGGTATCAAAGCCAGGTTTGCAGTTTCAGATCATGATTAAATTAGATCTAAAATTTTATTTTATGATTTGATTATTTGACTTTTAGATGTTACATGAGACATAATCAGATCTGAAATTAAAATTACATATTTTAAATTAATATATATTTGATATATATAATATATGTTATAGTCTAGATCTATAGTTCTATATCATGATAGTTTCAAATATATTTTAGATTAGATTTTTTCTTAATTTTTATAATTTATTCATTTAAGTTTCAGATGTTATATTAGATATAATCAGATCTGAAATATAAGATCTAATTTAAATTTTTGATATATATGATATAGGCAACCATGTCTGGACTAGATTTGTAGTTCTATGTCAAGATTGTGTAGATCTAAATTTTTATAAAATATTTATTTAATTTTTAAAATATTATATGTGATATAATTAGATCTAAAAGCATGACATAAATATTTAAATTGATACATGAGATGTATACAAAGCATGGGTAGTTTAAATCTTTAATCATATATGAGATATATGTGTTAGATTAAACTATTTTGTAGCATAGTTTTCATATTTCTGATTAAGACATTCTCCTTGGCTGTTTGGTCATAAGAGTAAGAAGGGTTTAAAGGTCCTCTCTTCTAATTCGATGGGATGCTCTTATGGCATGTAGGGATGCTACATGTTTATCCTTAATCAGAAATCAAAATTTATTTTTCTGCAAAATACTAGATCCTAAAATCCTAGGATCTTTGGTGCATGTTTTATTTATGAACCCTGAACTTAATTAAGAATTAAGTTTATAAAATTAATTAGATCTAAAAATTATAAATTTTTAGATCTAAGATATCTTCATAAAACATGGGTTTGGATATGGGTAGCTCAATTAGATCAAGTGGTTGATCAAATCGAATTTGGTGGGATCAAAAGAGCTTAGTATTGACCAGTCCATTAGAAGTAAGTCTTGGTCAAGGTTGATTCATAGTCACATGTGGTCAACCAAGTTAAGACCTAATTTGGCTCCACGATTCGAGTCTTGGATTGTAGGCTAACCCAATCGGTTCTAGTTCGATAATTTGGTGTCTAAGGTAAGTTTGATAGATACGATCGACTAATTTTTAATTGGGAGCTACTCAACTTGAATGCATTCACGTCGAGTTAATGGCATATCCCTTTCACCAATCTCACGTACCAGGCCATTTGGATCGATCTAGTTCTAGTTTGAGGTAGTTAATGATTCGAGCTAACCCAAGCCACTAGGTTAGTTATCATTGTTATGACTAAGTCAAGTCGTGTATAAAAAATCTGAATCAAATCTTCCTAAGAAAATATTAAGTCATAGATCTTCCACTATTGTAGATATGTGGGCTCTTTTTGGGTTTGATTATTTTCGGCTGGTTACACTGGTTTAGTTGTACTGGAAAGATGCAACCATATCTATTAGATATTGGATGCTATGGGTTGTAGGATGGGTTGGACTTAATATTTTGAATATAGTGAGGAATCCAATCAGGAATCCAATTAATATAAATAATGGATCCAACTTAACTAAGGAGTGGAGCAATATTTTGGGTATGGTGAACTTCATGAATTAGAGATCAGGTTGTAGTGCACCATATTTAGAAAAATATTGAACAAGAGTTGTCCACTCATCGATTAACCCATCATCAATAACTATTAGGTGAGATGGTGAGCCAGTCGGTGGGACTGCACCATCTACTAAAAATCTATGATCGTGGAGATTTTTGCATTTTTACTAAGAAAATGTAGAGATCTAAGAAAATAGTGGAAGCCTAATTTATTTAAAAATAAAATTTTTAAATAAATTGATCGAGTTATATTATAAGTCTAACTAGAAACTTTAACTCTCTATACGAAAATATCTACGTCTAATCTACTAGCCTAAATCTTAGATACCCACAAACTGATTGGATCAAATTACAAGAATTGGCTAAGAAACTTCAAAATTATTTTAGATTTAGAAAAGCTAATCTATGTATTGGACCAGAACCTCCTACTTTACCAGCACATCCGATCGTGGATCGGAGAGCGTTTCATGAAAAGTGATCGGACGATGATAGCAAGATTAGATGCTACATGTTGGACTCAATGTCTAATGAGTTGTAACACCAACATAGAGACATTAAGACTGCACTTCAAATGTTGGCTCATCCATAAGAATTGTTTGGTGAATAAAGTCATGCAGCATGTTATCAAGTCTCAAGAAGACTCTTTAAGGCATAGATGCATGATGGGTAGTCAATCAAAGATCATTGCCTGGCGATGATCAAGGACCTTAAGGAGCTTGAGAAGCTCGATATCTTGAAGGATAAGGATCTACAGATTGAAATGATCCTGCAATCCTTAAGTGATTTGTATGGGCAATTTATCATGAACTCTATATGAATAAACTCCAATGCATCTTGGTCGAGTTAATGAATATGCTGGTTACTGCTAAGCAGACTTTGAAGGATTCAAAGGGCTCATTCTTGCTATGAAGTGGACCTTTTTTGAGAGAGTCTCTTAGAAACAAGAAGAAGTCTACAAAGAAGCAGAAAGAAGAGGGGAAGAAGAAGAATAAGGTAGAACCGAAGAAAAAGATCATCGACAAAAAAAAAAAAATTATTACAATACTAATGGCCATTGAAAATGGAACTGCCTGCATACCTGGCTAGCCCAAAGAATAAGAAGGAAGGAGGATCAAAACGATCTAGGGATAGTATCAATGAAAGATATCTATGGCACCTTAGGCTAGGTCATAGAGCTGAAGATAGGATTAACAAATTGGAGAAATCCAAACTAATGGGTCTGTTGGCTTTCAAGTCATATCAGATTTATGACTCATGCCTTCAAGGCAAAATAATCAAACTCTCTTTTATAGGACATGGAGAAAGAGCTATAGACCTACTTGCCCTGATACATATAGATGTGTGTGGTCCATTCAATGTGCCAACCAGAGGCAATTATATCTACTTCATTATCTTTACCAATGATCTATCTCGATACGGGTATATATACCTGATGCAACATAAGTCTGAAGACTTTGAAAAGTTCAAGAAATGCAAACATGAAGTGAAAAAGCAAACTGAAAAGCACATTAAGGTTCTTCGATCAGATCGAGGAGGTGAATATCTTAATCAAAAATTTTTGGACTATCTCAAAAATAATGACATAATCTCATAATGAACTCTATTTGGAATGCCTTAACTCAACAGGATTTCTGAATGAAAAAATTGGACCCTATTAAATATGATCCGATCCATGATAAGCTTCACGTACCTTCCTAAATTTCTTTAGAGACATAGCTTAATGACAGTAATTTACCTACTGAATAATTTTTTTTCTAAAATCATTTCTACACACCGTATGAGATATGGCATGATAAGAAGCCAAATCTGAGTCATCTCAAAATTTAGGATTGTCCAGCTTACGTCAAGTGACAGTAGTGAATAAATTAGAGTCTAGGTCCTTTAGAGCTTGTTTTATTTGATATCCTAAAGAGTCATTAGTGTGAGGATTGATGGTGCTCCCAAGCCTTGGGAGGCCATGGGAGGAGCCAAGGTGTTGGCTCTGGAGATTCCAGAGGCTTAGTTGGTCCTTTAGATACCTGGGATTCAAGATGGAGCAAGGAATCAAATTTGGAGAATCAAGACTATAGATAAGAGCTTTTCTGCAGGTTAGTCGGCTCAGTCTGAAACTAGGTCGGCTAGTCTCAAAGCATAGGATAGATAGAAGATCACGTTCGGGACTGCATCATGGCATGCAACTAGGTCGGCTCAGTTTTAGATTGAGCTGACCTAGTCTCAGGTTAGCCGACTTAGTGCTAAGACTAAGTCGGCTTAGTCTGCGGGCAGAGTTATGCATGGGTTATGTTTGGGCTAGGATAGGAACTTATCCTAGGGGTCTTAAGGCCTGATTCAAGAGGTCTTAAGGAGGCTAACTCATGTATGGATTGAGTCTAGATCCATGGGATGAGAGCATGGAAGATATGGGTGTACATGAGCTCGGTGAGTGCTTTAATATATTGGATTAGTCAGAAAGTTTTTTTGTCAAGCCTAATGGTTATGTATAAATACATAGATTGTATTAGGATTTCATTATACTATGGAATACGGATCTTTTCTCCCTCAACTCTCTCTTCTTCTCTTTTCTCTAGAGTTGCCGCCCCAAGATTTTTGAAGAAGCCCTAAAGAGGGGGGGCGTCTCCCTCAAGCCCAAGGAGGGAGACGTCCCATCATAGATCTAGGTGGAGGATCAATGGTTTGCTGCCCATAGAGAACGTCATAGGATTCTTCAGATCCATGCTAAAGATTAGGGGCTTTCGCAACATGGTATCGGAGCTTGTGATGCCAAGGATAATTGGCATTCGAGCGATACCATGGTTTCTTCAATTGGTATCAAAGCAAGATGATGTTAGCTATGGATCTACATTTGGTATTAGAGCCTAATGGTGCATGGAAGGGAAGGAGAAGTCGTACAAGATGAAATTAAAAATTTATACAATGATTCCATGGTATGTCTTAGCTCTATTTTTGTTATTGCTATGGTTTGGCCAATCGAGAGCAACAGTTTGAAGGTAGAGGTTAAGAGAATTAATGGGAAGAGTTTTTTTTGGGATGGAAGGATTGGGTGCATGATTTGCTGATCGATCTTGGTGAAAAGGTTGGGGTATATGATGGTTATGTGATAGGCAGGAAGCGCTGGAGTGTTGTAGTAGCATTTTTCTAAAGATATGGGGCTGAGAGAGGCTCGACGGTGCAGCAGCCTAGGAAGGTATCTCAGTAGAGAGCATCAGGATTCTTTAAAAAGATGGACAGTATGGGGCTGTTGAAGAATGGTTTTTCAAGAAGTAATGGTCGAAGGAAGGTTGAAGAAGCGACTATACGTCCTTCGATTGTAGAAAGACAAGAAAGTAGTCGGAGATGTATTTAGTGGTGCAACCAGAGCATGAATTTGTAGATCCTTAGGAATGATAGAGATGGATGATCTATGAAGGTCAAGCAAGTTAGGGATGGACAGCTGTAGAGCGATGCAAAGATGAGTCAGAAAGTGCTGGAGTGCTATAGGAGCGCTACCCTAGAGGCATAGGGACTGAAAGAGGCTCGGTGGTGCAGCAGTCGAGGGAGTTATCTCATTAAAGAATGTCGAAGGTATCTCAGTAAGATCGGGAGTAGGTCTCAGAGAGAGTCAGGAGGTCTAAGGGAGCGTCAGGAGGTCTCAGGCAGCTGGTAGTATCCTAGATCAGGTTTCTTCTATAGGAGCACTAAGGAGAGTCGCAGTTCAGTGGAGGATGGTTTGTGTACAGCAAGAGAGGATCAGGATACCTATGAAGAGGTAGTATCGAGATGAGTCACGAAATGCTGGAGTGCTACAAAAATACTACCGTGGAGGCACGAGATTAAGAGAGGCTCGACGATGCAGCAGTCAAGGGAGGTATCTTAGCAGAGAGTATCAAGAGGCATCTAAGGGAGACCTGGAGCAGATCTCAAAAAGAGCCATGGAGTCTCGAAAGCCTTAGGATGAGGTAGGTGGGTCAGAGCCCAGGACATGGTTTGAGCTGTAATTCCTCTAGGTGAAACTGAAGTGATGACTAGTGCAGGGGCAGAAGAGGAGAAAGCTAGAATAGAATTTTCTAGGATTCAGTCACTGAATTCAGAAGAGTTGGATGAACTTTTGGATTTCGGAGGTGCCCACGGATTGTGGAGTTATCCGAGATGTCTTCAAAGAGGGTCATAGAGTACGGAGGGTTCAAAGGGGCAGCGATGATGTTCGAGGTGTAGTGGCAAGCTCAATAGTGCAGCATTAAGTGGTTGGCCTTGGGAGACTCAGTAATAGAGTCGACTTCTATGGCATCAAATGGACTTCAGATATAGGTGGAGCTCCATAGTGGTGGCTTCATAAGTGGATAGAAAATTTGACATAAGTTCAGAGCTGAGGGTCAATGTCGATGATGCACAATTTTAGGTGGAGCAGTATGTGTAGGTGGACAGACATAGCTCTGAGAAGATCATGTCAGGTGGTACAACATGTGCTGGTACAGAAATGTTGTAAGTTCTCCAGAAAAGTTCAAAAAAAGTGATGCAGCTGCTAAGCAAAAAGGATCCTACAATTTTAGGATGGTGCCAAGAAGCAAGCACAGGTCTTCAGTAGTGGAGACAGTCATCCCAAAGATCTCAAAGGTGCACAATAGCTGAAGAAGATTAATGGAGGTGATATTTGCATAGGTGCTGTTAGGGTGCGCATCGATAGCGGAATCGTGCAGGAGTGCATTGCTGAGGGGTTTGCCAAGGCTTAGGGCACCAAGGTGGAGATTGTGAGGATTAATGGTGCTCCCAATCCTTGGGAGGCCATGGGAGGAGCCAGAATATTGGCTCTAGGAATTCCAAAGGCTTGGTTGGTACTTCGAATACCTGAGATTCAAGGTGGAGTAAGAAATCAAAGTCAGAGAATCAAGACTGCAAAGAAAAGCTTTTCTGCAAGTTAGCTGACTTAATCTAAAACTAGATCGGCTAAGTCTCAGAGTACAGAACAGACAGAAGATCACGTTCGGGACTGCAGCATGGCACGCAATTGGGTCGGTTTGAAACTAGATCGGCTAAATCTCAGAGCACATAATAGATAGAAGGTCACATTCAGGACTGCAGCATGGCATGCAACTGGATCGGCTCAGTCTAAAACTGAACCGATCTAGTCTTAGATTAGCCGGCTTAATGCTGAGACTGAGCCGGCTCAATTTGCAGGCAGAGTTATGCGTGGATTCTATTTGGGCTAAGATAGGAACTTATCCTAAGAGTCTTAAGGCCTGGCTCAAGAGGTCTTAATGGGTTTAACTCATGTATGGATCGGGTCTAAATCCAGGGGATGAGAGCATGGGAGACATGGGTGTACATGGACTCGGTGAGTGCTTTCATGTATTGGATTAGTCGGAGAGTTTTTTGGTCGGGCCTAATAGTTATGTATAAATACATAGGTTATATTAGGATTTCATTATGCTATGGAATATAGATCTTTTCTTTCTCAACTCTCTCTTCTTCTCTTCTCTCTAGATTGCCATCCCAGGATTCTTGAAGAAGCTCTAGAAAGGGAGGGCGTCTTTCTCAAGCCCAAGGAGGAAGGCACCCCATCACAGATCCAGGTGAAGGATCGGTGGTTTGCAGTCCATAGAGAATGTCATAAGTTTCTTCAGGTCCATGCTAAAAATCAGAAGCTTCCGTAATATGGTATTGGGGCTTGTGAAGCCAAGGATGATTGGCCTTCGAGCAATACCATGGTTCCTTCAATTGGTATTAGAGCAAGGTGATGTTGGTTGGTGGATCTACAGTTAGAATATTATTTCTATCTTCCGGAAGATCATAATATGATTGTGAGTCGATACGTCATTTTTATTGAAAAATATTTTGTTCAAGATGGTAGCATCAAAAGATGAATTAGGCTTGAGAAGAAAGTCTTCGAAGAGTAATGAGCCAAGGAACCTCAAAAACCTAGTCAGTCTAAGCCAATCCTAATACAACCTCCTCCACCTCGTAGATCAAATAGGATTTTCTATCCTCCTGAGAGATACTTAGGTACTATTTTAGAGGATATAGCAAAAATATTTCTTATAAAAAATGGGGTTCATAGTGATGATCCTAAAATCTATGATGAGGTGATATCAGATATCGACTCCAAGAAATGGTTAGAGGCAATGAAGTCAAAAATTGATTCAATATGCTTAAACTAAGTTTGGACCTTAGTAGATCCATCTGAAGGTATAATACCTATTGGATATAAATGGATCTTCGAGAGAAAATAGGTACAGATGAAAATTTGGAGACATTCAAAGCTATGCTATATAGCAAAAGGATATAGTCAGATTAATACACTTGTTAAATACTTTCTAGAAACTTTTTTATAATTTTGACTTAAATTAATAAATGAATAATTATTCTATTATATTGTATATTAAAGTATCTGTGATACATCCATTGAGTTAACGGGCATAATAATACATATTCTCAAAAGTTAAGAATTTAAGGCATATGTTATTATAATTAACTCATAAAATGCTTCTGATCGTAGGATCATCATGAGAATGGTGATCGATCTAGAAGATTGATGAACAATCACTTTTCTAGGATAGATGTATCTTGAATCTATAGTGTGGAGATACCAGAGCGAGAGTACAGGTACTTGTTGAGAATAAGGACACTGAGCATGACCACTTCAAGCTGTCATAAGGGAGTCTACCTTCTTGTCGATGACTAGCTCGATCCTATAGCATGTCTGGTTCTTTGACTTGAGGCACATCGAAAGTTCACCATGAGGGTGTTATAGTTTGACCATACCATAACTCGGTCTTCTTGCCTTTCAGAATCCTGAGGTGTATGTTGGCTATAGCATGTTCATTGTAGGAACTGGATCATATCAAAATGAGATCTATCAGCCTCGGTAGATGAGGAGTAGTCTTATGATGATCATGAGATTGAGTCCTAAAATCCATGGCCATGGTAGTGTGAATTAATAGAAAGAAGTTTCTATTAAGATTTCACATTAGACTCAAATCAAATGATTTATTTATATGACAGGTGTTAGGTCTAATGAGTTTATCTTAACCTTAATCCTATCGGAGCTCATGATCGAAGAACCCAATCACACAGATAGCAATACTGAGAGATTTACTTTTGATTCTAATGGATTGCCACCACATACCATTAGGTGTCACTGGTGGATTTTGGAAATAATTAAAATAGTCTTGATGATCAACCATTCTAATTAAATGAATCGAAAGAGTTCTAATCCATCAAAAGATGTTTCGATGATGTCGATGATAGAGATCGTGATATATCTCATTACCATACAAAACTGAACCTAACTAGATCATACAAATAAGAATTTGAATCTGGATGTCATCAATTGAGCTAATCCAATTTGATTAATTTAGATTAGATCTAATTATGTTAAAAAAAATCATGCTAGCACAAAATTGAGCCTAACATTCTTTTTTTATCATATTTCTGATTCATCTTGACTAAACCAAATTGAATTTGGCTCATCCGAAAGCCTTGTATGGGCTTGTCCTAGTCTGACTAGAGCTTATTCTAGTTAGAACAAGCATGTCCTACTCAAAATAAGGCTTGTCCTGATGAGTTCAAAGCTTATCCTAAAATCATGAGATCAAATTTGGATAAGGCTCTCCCAGATATCCTGTATGGATTTGTCTTGATCTGACCGAACCTTGTCCTAGCCTGATCAAGACTTGTCTTAAATTTCATGAGATGGTAACAAGACAAGGGTTGTCTTAACCAAATCAGGGTTTGTCCTAAAATTATCAGATGAAATTTGGACAACTCTTCCCGATATCCTGTATGGATTTTTCTTATTTTGACTGGACCTAGTCCTGACCTGATCAAGATTTGTCCTAACTTGATTAGGACTTATCTTAATTTCATTGGATGGAATTTGAAAAGGGCTTTCTTAAATCCATATAATGGGCATCAGGACAAGGGTCAACATTGACCCGGTCTTGTAGAAATTGAAGGATGGGGCATGCACCCCCTGAAGATTTTCTAGGGGTGTGCGCCCCTAGATGAGTACGCGAGGAAGAGAAGGGTGCACCTCCCCTTGTGACGTGCACCCCTAGTGGATAAAGATGGATGGAGTCGGGGTTTATCCTTTCAAAGTGTTTGAATGGGTCAAGGCGTTTGAATTGTTCAAACTCTTGGAGATAATTTTATCTCTATGCCTAGCCTTTTATCCAAATGAGATGGTGCACATTTCTACGTATTTTGTATGACAAAATTTAGAAAAAAATCTGAAGATGGCATGGGCTTCATAAGAGAGTCCTTCTACATGTTAACTTTTGACATGTTCAAAGTCATATGCAAAGGGACACTAGGTTTTGGTCTATAAATAGACCTCTTGCTAAAGATGTTTGGCATTACTTTTGATTCCACAGCGAAGCCCTGCTACTTTCTCCAACTCCATGCCACCTATCTTCCTCCTCTCCCTCTTGTCTATGCCCAAGGAGTTGGGCAAAACAACCATCAAGAGTTGGTGGAGTGCCGCCGTAAAGACTACATCAAAGAGATCCAGTTCGTGAGATGAATACGTTGCTGTCGGAGATCGGATCGAAGGCGCACCAGGAAGATATTAGATTTGACCTTTGGAGAATAGATCCAGAAGGAGAAGACTTCTAGATCTAACTTGAGTGGATACCAGTAGAGGTCGAGCATGTGTGTGGCTCAATCAGAACCTTGGATCAGTCATCAAATTATCACAATGGGTAAACGATTTATCTGATCAAGTGATAATTGTTATCACTATTTTTATTTTTATTTTTATTTCTATTTTTAGATCAATCTAATTAGATTTGAAAACTTTCAAATCTAATTGGATCATAGAAAAAGTTTTAAAATATTTTGCTATAAATCTGATCTGATCAGATCAATCCTGCAGTAGAAAAAGCTAGCATTTTTCTTCAAAAAGGTGTGAGAGATGATATGGTTGAGATGGTACATAAAGCTTATGGAATTCTAATTTTACATGATGATCCACTAGAAATTGATCATAATGAAGGGCATAATAATAAAATTAAGAACATTTTTTGCAGAGTGTGAACTATACCTAGAGTGTACTAAATTTATAAAACTTTTATTTATGGTTAGGTTGTTGCATTTGAAAATATTATCTAGGTAGATAGACAGGAGTGTGACAATGTTATTAGAGTTGTTAAGTGACACATTTTCTGAAGGAGTACAACTACCAAGGGATTGCTATGATGCCAATAAAATTACTACAGATTTGGGTTTCACTTATCAGACATGGTTTGCATGTCCAAATAATTATATGTTGTTTAGAGGTGAGGATGAGAGATGTTCAGAATATGAAATCTATTGAAATTCTAGATACAAAAAATTTAATGGAGATTTAAGTCAAATGAGCAATAAGACTACCAAAATTATTGCAAAACAAGTACGATATTTTTTTTTAAAATCGAGATTGCAGAGATAATTTATGTCATAAAAAATTACTAGTTTTATGAGATGGTATGTAGAGGAATGAGTTGATGATGGTTTCTTAAAACATCCTGCAGATTCTCAAGTCTGAAAATTTTTTGATCAAAAAAATCCATGGTTTGCTAGTGATATGTGTGGCTTGGTTTAGCAAAAGATGGGTTTAATCCCTTTAGATTCATGTCAATAGCACATAGTACCTGGCCTATTATCCTTATACCATATAATTTACCTTCATGGATGTGCATGAAACAACCATACTTCATTTTATCGGTGCTTATTATAGGCCAAAAGGATATGAAAATAAGATTGATCTATATTTGCAATCATTAGTTGAAGAGTTGAAGAAACTATGGGAAGAAGGTGTACCCACTTATGATGCATGCTCTAAGAGAATGTTTCAACTCCATGCTGTATTATTATGGATAATTAGTGATTTTTCTTCATATACTAATTTATCTGGATGGAGCACAAAAGATGAACTTGCTTGTTCCTATTATAATAATAAAACTAGATCAAAATGGTTATCAAATAATAGAAAGTTTTGTTATATGGGACACTATCGCTAGTTAGGCAATACTCATAAATTTTGAAAGGATAAAGTCTCTTTTAATAGTAAGAGGAAAATAGTATGTAGACCTGCTTATTTATCAGAATCAAATATTGTCAGACAGTTGGAAAATGTACTCATAGAATATGATAAAGAAGATATTAAAAAGTGAAAAGAGAAGATCGAGATCATGACAAAAAGAGAAGCCTTGGTTGGAAAAAGAAAAGTATTTTCTTTGAATTGCCTTATTGGGATTATAATTTAATACGTCACAATCTTGATGTAATATATATCAAGAAAAATGTTTGTGATAATGTGCTTCAGACATTATTGGGATATGTAGGAAAATCAAAGAATAATTTGAAAGATCGATGTGATCTTAAAGAGATAGGTATTAAGAAGGCATTACACCCACAACCAAGAGGGTTTGGCAAAATATATCTACCCTCTGCATGTTTTACAATGACCAAGAAGGATAAAGATATATTCTTTAAAGTGCTAAAGACTATTAAAGTACCTGATGGATATGCATCCAATATAAGTTGATGCTTTGCATCCAAAAGAATGAACTATTTAGAGTTTAAAGAGTCATGACAGTCATATATTAATGTAGCAATTACTTCTTCTAGCAATTAGTAGAGCATTATCTAAGAATATTGTTGAACCATTGATTGAATTGAGTAATTTTTTCCAGCAATTATGCTCCAAGGTGAATAAGGTGACTGATTTTGAGTATATCCAAGATAGTATTTTTCTTACACTTTGTCATCTTGAGAAGATATTTTCACCATTTTTCTTTGATGTGATGGAAAATTTGCCTATACATTTAGCCAATGAAGTAATTTTTGCTGGAGTAATTCAATTTCGATGGATGTATCCCATTGAGAGATATGTCCAAAATGATAGTGATTGAATAAAATCAATTATTTTCTATTATTTGTTAACATATTGGTCATCTTGAATAATATTGCAAGTATTTACTTACACTAAAATGTTACGTACATAATTGAGCCCATCCAGAAGGCAGTATTGTCGAAGGATACTTGATGGAAGATTGCATGCATTTATGTTCAATATATCTGAATGATGTGAAAACTAAGTCAAATTGAGCAAGCAGGAATGATGATGGTGGTGATGTATTTGAACATCCTATTGGGAAGGAATTGCGGATATATCTTGATAGAATTACATTGGAACAAGCTTATCGATTTGTCATGCATAACATTGACAAAGTTGCTCCATTTCGAATATAAATTAATCTAAACTCTACATTAAGTTTTTTTTTAATAAGAATATAGCCAGTATGTTATAATTTATAGAAAGCACAAGAAATATTTGAGAAGGCAAGTTCCTTGTATAGCAGCAAATCAAATTGAAAAGATTTATATGAAAACATTTCATATATAGTTTCAGATCATGTAAGTAATTGCTATGGACTATTTTTGGTTGCTTGTGTTCATAATTTTCTATTTTTGTACTATGCAAAATTTTAATATTTTTTTCTACATTGCAAATTAGGGGAAGAATTCTGACATCAAATATAATGATGAAATCATAAATGACTTTCGATTTTATAAATTAGACAATGACAATAGAAGAACAACTCAAAATCATGGTGTTGTTGTTAAAGAAAACACAAGTGCTAGTGATATAACTTATTATGGAAGATTAACTGATGTTATAAAGATTCGGTATACGAATGATATTCAATTTGTTTTGTTCAAGTGTGATTGGGTTGATGAAAAATTTAGAAAAATGAAAGATAAATTTAAGTTGATACTTGTGAACTTTAGTTATTTATTATATCTACATAACAAAGAGATGGATGAGCCATTCATCCTAGCTACCCAAGTAGAACAAGTATGCCATATATGTTCAAGATCCTGTACAATCAGAATGGCATATTGTTATGAAGATGGCAGTTATGGATCTTTTTTATATATATTCAAATGACTCATCTAATAATATAAGATCAGTACCTCAAGCTGAGCCATTTAGTAAACAACAATTGGATGAAAATATAGCCTTGCATGATAATGATGTTCCTTGGATTAGGGAAGAAATTGATGGTATAACGGTGGATGATGTGCAACAAAATGACAATGATGTTGAGATGACTGATTGTGAATGAAAATTTATATAACTTTTTAGTATTTATTGATGATTGTTAATGAAACTTGATAAATGGATTGTTATTAATCAAATTATTGATGTTATATAATCTATTTTTTTATTATAATATGTCTATTTGTAAATATTATATATTTCTCAAAAATTAATATTTTTTGGTAGATTCAGTATGGCACCAAAAAGGGCATGTGGCCTATCTATGAGTGATAGGTTACAAGCCACTAGCACACTATCTACATTGACACAGCCATCGCAATCACCACAAGAATTATGCTTTCAGGTTTCTACACGGCAAGTTTCTTGGTCAGTTCAACCAACATGCCTTAATTCATCTTCTAGTGTGCATAACTTAGATCCTTCAAGTATAAATATTAATTAAATATATACTAATAATGCCTTATTTTTGTAATCTATATTACTATTAAATTTTTATTTAAATATAATTATTTTATTAGGAGGATCAACGACTGAGTCCACCCAAAGCAAAAGAGATCGAGGCCCTGCCACTAGCATTACTACTTGGGGTACAAGGGAGAGGTTTCATTTGATATTTGATGAACATATGCAGCCAAATGATCTGAATGCCAATAAATTTAAGACTCTGTTAGAGATTATTACAAAGAATAGGTATCATGTGCCATTTAATATGCTAAATGGACAGATATGCTAGAGGATGTTTTAAATTATATTTGAAAAAATATGCAAGTAAGTATAATTAAATTATTATAATATATACTATATTATTTTATTCTTATACGGCTATCCTATTGTAGGATATACAAATGCACCAGACGAGTACCAAAGTGTTTGTTTAAAAACTGTTGGATTATTATGGAAGAATTGGAAGCATATTATCAAGCATGAGTTTTATAACAAGTATGATAATAACGCTGATTGATTAGCAAATTATCCTTCTCGAATTGATTGAGATCAATGGAAAGTGCTGGTTCGGCAGTGAAGTCAAGAAAATATCGAGGTATACAAAATCATACATGGTGTATTTAGTTATATTGTATTTTATTTATAATATGATTTATTTGAATCATATATTTAATCTTGCAAGCACAGGCAAAGAAAAATAATGACAATCGAAGCATGAGTGAAGGATACCATAGGATAGGAAGAACATGTTCTAATCTTATTAGAGATTCTGTGAGAAAATTATGTTACAATTGAAAAGTTTGCATATAACTTTTAATTTTTTTTCAATTAAATATCTTACTATTTTTCTAGATGCAAGCATAAGTTAAAGGCATGAATTGGTTGAGTATGTTTATTAAAACACATACCTCTAAGAAGGATGAGATTGAGGGTGAGACAAGGATGATAATTGTAAGTGCATTTTTTTCTATGTTTTTTATATATATATCCTAATGTTTGGTAGATTCATTAAGATAGAAATAACAATTCCATTAGAAATACTTTTTATGCTCTTTTTTTTCTTTTCTAATGTTTTTTTTTTCAAGTACATTAATATAAGATCTAAAACATCGATATATAATCTTTGTTTAATGCTTGTTTAAAATCTTGGATTAGGATGAAATGTTGCATAGGCTTCACCAGCTGCCTGAGTCAGAGCGTACATCCGAAATGAGAGAACGTATTTATTTAGATATCATAGGACCAGATCATCATGGTCGAGCTCATATATGGGACATTGGTGTTACTCCATGAGATTTAAAATGCCAAGCAGTACAAGTGGAGTCATTAAGGTAGATGGACTCCTTTCGTACACAGATCCATGATGATGAGCTTCGTGATGAGATTCATGATGAGCTTCGATAAGAGCTTTATGAAGATCTTTGTGATGATATTATTAATGAACTTTTTAATGAGCTTTGCCAAGAGTTTGCAGGATTTCTCAATAGTGGTCGAGGTCAAGTGGATTTGGGAGACCGTCATACTATACCTTCCAGCATTAAACAAGTAAAATAATAAATAATATATTTTTGATATAGTACATTTATAAAAGATAAATTTATATAAAAATAATATTTTGATGTGGTATTTTGTTGGTTTCAGATGCTTCAAATGCACATCATACTCGTATAGATGATAGGACTACTCCATGAGACATGGATGATCAATTCTGATAGTTTAAAATGAAACTAAGTAAATTTTAAAGATTAATATTATTGTTACATTGTTATTATTATTTTTTATTTTAATTAAAATTTTATTATTTTTTTATATTTAATGGTGGATAGTAAATGGACAACCCGAGATCTACATTTGATTTTGTTTTTCTTATTCTCTATTTTAAAGACAGAGGAGAATGTATAACTTATGTTAAATTTAGTTGGATCTTTACTTTATTTATGTTTATGCAAAAATATTTGATTGGATCATTATATTTTAATTCAATGCATATTTTGATTGATAAGATTAGATATATGGATTATGTGTATATTGATGATAGGTATATAGATATAAAAAAATTATAGAAATTTAATAAAAAGCTATATGCCAATCATTTGTAACGGCTAAATAACTATCACTAATAGTTATTTGTGACGACCATGTTATTGTCACAAATAATAAGCCTATTTCACAATTCTATTTGTGATGAGCCCTTGGTCGTCATAAATAATTTTTTATGATGGTTTAGGACTGTCACAAATAATTATCACTAAACTCTTAATACTATTTATAATGGTTCGATGCCTGTCATAAATAACTTTTAGTAATGGTAGGGACTATCATAAATAAATATCATTAATAATATTTATTATGATTTTTTACTCATTACAATAACTTTTAGTGATGATTTTTTCCATCATAAATAATCATCACTATTAATTAAGGATGACGCCCTTTTTGTGTAACGGCTTCATTTCGTTACAAAAAATTATTATAAAAATAATTATAATGGTTGTCTACCCTCACAAAAATATTTATGATATCCGTAATTATGTCGGGTACAAATCCATCATGAACCATCACAAAAAGTCTTTTATGATGAAATTTGATTTTTTATAATGGATTCTTGCCACCACAGAAGATCTATTTTCTTGTAGTAAGTTAGAGGTACTAAAAATATATTTACTAAAAGAAATTATTATAATTATATTAACATACAAAAGATGATGCTTATTAAGGTAGAAGTCTCCCTAAGTTTAGTTGTTATTTGAAGTGCAAAGTTAGGCAGGATGGCATGTTTCATTGAGATTTGTAGGTTGCCTAAGAGGGTCAGGTAACAAACTTTTTTTGAAGGTATAGTAGATTTAGAATTGATTTTGATTGCTTGGATGATGTTGTAATTTTTGATACAACTTATCTTACAAATTGATATAATCTCATTTGTGCACCGTTTAAGGGTTAACCACTATTGGCAGAATATTATATTTGGTTGTCCACTTTTATTGGATGAGACAATATCATCCTTTATATGGCTTTTTAAGTTATTTTTGAAGTCCATGGGTGTCGGCCTCTTAAAATAATATCAAGATCAAGCAATAAAAAGCAATCGATTTTGTATTCTCTTGGTACAAGTTCAGTATTCAAAACTTGCCTTTTCTAATAAATTAAGTCTTCTAGGAGTAGGATGAGAATGTTCCTTTTTGTTGACATAAAATTCAATATCACATTTTGATATATATATTTTTTTTATAGCAATAAGATGGTTTAGTGTCATCAACTGCTGAGAAGATAAAAGAATAACATGACAAATACTATTTTAATTGAGATCTAGAAAGCGAAAGGAGATGATGACCCCAAGGAATCAATTGGATAGAAACCTCTATTAAAACTTCTTAATCTGGTCACTTCGTCTTTCTTCATATAAGACTGAAAAATAGTACGAGCTGGTTGGCTTTGCTCCATTTCACAATATTCTTTTGATTTATTGAAATAGGTAATTGTGGCTGTGTCATCAACTTCTACACTGGAACTTCTATGTTCTTCTCTGACGGTATCAGTTTTTTGGTCATATGGCATGCTCACGCTTATTTAAGATGCTTCCGTGTACAGTACTCCGCAGGATTTAATACTAGATTTATGGAGATTGTCGGGCATTAATCCTCACATAATCATTTAAATCAGTCAGTTTGCAAGAACAAAACTGATGACTTTTTGTGTAATTTAATTCTCAAGTTCATTTTGTCTTGCTACATGAGGGTGATGATTAGCGTGACTTATATTTATTGTGACTCGGGCTTGGGTCTCATCCCTATCTTAAGCAACTTGCTTGATGTCATTTTGGCCATGTGTTTAATTAGTGCTAGCATTCATGTGACTTGGCTTTAATAACTTCAGCAGCATCCTTTTTTCGCACACCATGCATCGTGTGTAAGAAGAAAACCATGATTTCTTCATCCTAAAATATATATTATTTTGGTTCTAGCATAGATGCAGTGTAAAGATGGTCAACTAAGCATGTATTCTTTTTATTCCTAAACTATAATTTGCATAGGAGCATTGCTCTCTGACTGATTTGAGCTCATTAACATTTTCTTCAATGGATGAGAATCACATATTAGCAAATTTTTGTTTGATGTAGACTGAAAGTCAATACTTTCTATATACTACTTAAGTAGTGTTGATATTTTTCATATATTCTGCGAAAACAGCATCACTATTTCCATAAATTGTTGTAGTATTGTCGTAATGGCATGGATGTGGTTATGTTATAGATGTGGTTGGGGGTGCATGGATGTTAACTTAGTAGTATTATTTGGTATTTAATTGTGGTTATTGACTTAATAGTATGGATGTGGTTGTTATTTTATTCTCTTGATTTGTAGTTGAGTTTAGATATAAGAGGAAATGCTGGCGAATTTTCGTCACAGCTCTTAATTTTAAACTGATTTGTATTGCATATGTCTATGTTGCAAATTAGAAAACATTGGCCATCAAAGAAGATTTCAAGAACCGGATCAAAAACTTATTTCTATTTTAGATTTTTTTAAATTTTATGAGACATGTAGTATATTTTGGCTATGTCCGTGTGATTAATGACAGTACCAAAGACTTTGTTTCTTAAACATTATATTGACAAATGTAACATATAGAGAATTTATATTAGTGTAATATGATTTTAGATTTTATATGATGGTATATTAACTAATATTTATTTATTATAATATTAGATTTGTTAATAAAAAAATTTAAAATCAACCTTGGCATACTTTTAGCGATGATATTATTTTATCATAAAATATATAAATATATTTTTTGTGATGATAAATTTTGCCATAAAAAATATTTAACAATGATAACTTTTTACTATAAAGAAGACTGACAGCCTCGCTAACATTTTAATGCTAAATTTGCCGCCAAAGCTCATTGACTTTTCTTGGCGGTATAATTTTGCACCCAATACTATTTAGTGGTGTCAAATGGTGCAAAAAGTACACCAATTCATCGTTAAAAGATATATTTTTTCCATCAACACAATATTTGGTGCTAAAGATCTTCATCTCCTAGCAAAAATTTTCACCGCTAAAAATCAAATCTTTAGGTGCAAAATTATTTACCGCTAAATATTTATCCAACTTCTATCTTGCGGCGAATATGCTAATAAGGTCTACATTTATCGGCAATAAAATTTTCATTACAAAAAGTGTAATCTTTTGTGGTGATTTTTTTTTTTTGCCACGAAAAACATCTCCCAATGAGTCTTTCGTGGTGACTTCGCGGCGGCCATTTTTTGCCGCTAAATTTTTTTTATGATGAGATATTGATTTTTTGCTATAATTATTTTCATCAAAAAAAACTTCTTGTAGTGCGAACAAGTGTTTTCAAATACACATCGCCATCTTTGTTCGTGGCACATCTCTTGACATGCCCTCTCACACTTGCGCAATCTCGATTCTTGACTAAGTTCCTATTACTTGTTTCATAAATGTTTGCAAAGTTGTAACTCGAGTTTGGAGAAACATGGGATAAGATGACCTCTAAATATAATGCATAAGAACATCAATAGCTTAATAACCTTTATAAAATTTGTCAAAAATGGTACATGGCTCTAAACAAGACTATTTTGATGGTGGGATTAAATCATTTCAAAGGAGTGAGAGTACCAATAATATTTTTAATAGCATGGCTAATAAGTTGACTTTGTTTATGAAGTTTGTGATATCATTTGAGAAATTGGTTAAAGGTTGGTGAAGGAATGAAGCTAATGAAGACTTCCATTACAACCAAAGTACTCCTATACATGCAATTAAATATAGTGAATTTTTGAAGTATGTAGCCAAATTTTATACACAAAATTTACAAATTATTTGAGAATGAGTTTCTTGATGGATTTGGTGCATCATCATTTGAAGAAATTGCATTATGTGGTTGTTTATATAGGTTTTGAGTTGATTATGCATAGTAGGATTCAAATTTTGGTTAGTTGAACTTAATTTGACTACTATCGAGGTTACTTGTATATGTAAGAAGTTTGAATCAATAGGTATACTTTCCTCACATGCCTTAAAAGCTCTTTGCCTTGAGAATGTTAATAAAATTTTTGAAAAATAAATTATGAAATGGTGGACGAAAAAAGTGAGAAAAATATTATATATAATCTTAAAGAAGATGGGTCAACACAACTGAACCAAACCAAAATTGAATTAGTTTTTTGTAATCATGCAATGTGATTTACCTACAATCTTCTGCAATATGCCAACGGAATGAAGAGGTAAGGAAAATTTTATGAGATATACTTGAGCAGGAAAAAAAAGGTAAAAAGCTTCTTTGAGAAGCAAAGTTTGGATGCAAATATTACAGCTAGAGATAGTAATAAAAGTAATGATACAGAAAATTATACAGCTCCTTTGTCAAACCCTGGAGTATAAGGCCCAAAGGAATTTCTGATGCTGAGTTGAAAGGAAATTTTGAGAAACATCCAAAGACATCGTCAAATAAGTAACATTTTTCTATAGTTTAGGATTGATGGTTAAGTAAGTTAATTGATAATTACTTATGAGATATTCATAATTTATTTCACCTTGTTTGATTTAGAAAAAGTGAGAAATCAGCTCAATCTTCTTCATAGCTGATGAATCTTCCTACGACAATACCTAAATTCCTATCCAAATAGCTATACTAGTAAGGATGGCAATTTTAGCCGATCCGTCGAGTAGCTAATCCAATCCGATCTAAATGAGGTAGGTTTTATCCGATCCAATTAGAATCTTGGGGGGAGTATAGGTTCTAGAAAAATATCCAAAGTAAGATTAGGTCAGATACAAATAATGGTATACCCCATCCTGAATCCAACCCAATATAACCTTAATTCATATCCCTTTTTGAAAATTATAATTATTTTATGATGTTTACATATATCTAACCCGACCTGCTTCTCTACTTGATATGATCCGATGGATACAAGGTATATATGAGTATGAAATTTTTAATTATGAAGCAGGTATGAATATTAGTCGATCCAATCTATATCTGATTCATTGCCATCCCTATATATTAGATTATAAATACAGCACAATTTCTATGCCAACAACGTTTTAGCTATCTCAAAACCTACGTGTAGTTTCAAACTAGTATTAAATGAGGTCGGTACTCGTCTATCTCAATGAATAATCTTTACTCATCCCACCATGCAAGCCCAATTTCAAGCTACAATATTATTGAAATATGATGTTTTCAAATTTTAACATTAATATGACTCATAATTAAATTTCTTTAGGTTTTCAATGATACTTGGGGCTTCGGTGGCTAAAATATCCCATTTACATCACTGTCACAACGTGTTGGCACGGCTAAAAATTTGAGATAGGTAACTAACAGCCGGTTATCATAGTTTTCCATTGATTTGAAAATATTTAATCATCGGTCTTTCGAGTTTAGTTTGTTGACCATTTATTAACTCACC
The DNA here is from genome assembly GCA_006176705.1 of Cocos nucifera. Lineage (NCBI taxonomy): Eukaryota > Viridiplantae > Streptophyta > Magnoliopsida > Arecales > Arecaceae > Cocos > Cocos nucifera. The sequence goes on from QRFJ01000404.1 coordinate 921,723, forward strand.
CATGGAAGTCAATTACACATGATGGTTGGAAACCTCCATCAAAAGTTAATGATGGCGATGGGCCTCCAAGGTGAATGAGACCACAAAATATAGCCCAAATATGGGCACAAAAAGGACTAGCGTCATGAAATTCCATCAACTTTAGTACTTATGGATGTTGAAAACATATTGTGCAAGAAAAAATGGTCATGAGTACGAGTGGGGAAGAGGGTCCGGCCAAGGAGCATAGTGGTGGGCATGGCGAAACTCCTTTGCTTTCTCTAGCAGGGATTCACATCCTCGTCCTGTTGCTGATGTAGCTATGGGAATAGAGAGCAGCGAGATCGCAAAGGAAGCTGGGAAAGAGCCTGTTCGCAACTCACAGATCTGGGCTCAGGTGGCACAGGGGAAACGGAGATATCGTTGGGAATCAAGCAAAGTTACGAAGGAGGAGATCGCCAAGCTGCAAGAGAAGCTGTGGTCTTCTCCAATGAGGAATATGAAGATGTTTGTGAATGTTGGAATCGTTGCTTAATCGGAAAATTCCTTGTGCTGGATTATGTTATGACTCCGTCCAGAAGGAATTAAAGGCTAGATGGTCAAGGATTTCGTAGTGATTTCTCCATCCGAGGGTCATTTACTATTTCAGATGGAGTAATCTCTAATGGACCTTGGGTGATTGCAGGACAGCTTTTGTCCTTGGAACACTTGCACCCATTCTAATATTGATTCGATCCGATCCCTCATGCATCGATTTGGATGTGCTTGCCTGAATTGCCGGTTGAACCATGGGATGGACGCATGCTTCTGAAGATTGTTTCAGCTACCGGCAAGCCACCATGTTGATACATCATGGACACAGGAGGTTACAAGGAGAGGGTTCGCAAAAGCTCGTGTTCGAGTAGATCTTTCACCGTCTCTTCACCCCAAAATCAATATCATAGCAATGGGGAGGCGTTCATGACGACAGTTCCGATCTGAAAACATTTCCTCTCGATGTTATTTACGTGGTCGGATTGGTCACCCGGAAGGAGGGGAAGCAGTTGTATGGCCCCTGGATGGTGGTCAATCGTGTCCCAATACTGGATGGATGGTGGAAGGCGTAAAGAGGTTGCTCCATTCTCCCTTGTTCCTCAAACCTCCAACTTCGGCAGTGGCGATGCTCGAAATGCAAAACCATTCTCGATCGGCAGGAGGAGCGGCGGGCGGTTAAAGGTAAACCCAATCAGAGGAAAGCACCTGAACGGATTCCATTTGGTACGCATGGTTGGCTGGAAAGTGGGGGATCACGATTTCTGGTAGTATTAATGGCGGGCGGGAATGTAAGAGACCACCTCAAAGATTTGATAAAATTAGTCGAACCCCATCACCCAGTTAGCCCGAGCCCAAGGTCCTTATTGGGGAAAAGCAATCGGCTGAATCAGCCACACAATGCGGTCCACAGCAATTGATCAAGTCTGATATGGGTTCATTAAAATTGGTCAACGTTATGCCAAGGATGCGAGCTCGAGTCAGACCAGCGGTGCGAAGAAAGGGTCTTTTCTCGTCGCTTCATCTCAAACATGGAAAAAATGGCGTCTTCTTCTGGTTCCTCTTCCGTGAAAGATCGAAACCCTGCTCAATCCTAAGCTGATGCTCATAGTTCCCTTGCTTGCTAAAGATGGGTGGCCGATCTATTTCAGCCTCCCTTACTCCTCAGAAAGAAAGGATGCTCGTGGCTCCCAATTCCAAAGATTGCATACGGTTCTTGCAAAGGAGTTAGGGGAGGCAGATGAGTCGCCACTGCCGTCTGATGGTTCGAAGACCGCTACACACCAATGTGATTCTTCAGACCGATCTATTGTCAACACAAGTCATTTCTTCCTCTTTTCATTCCCCAATTGTTTCATGATCATCCTTTTCTTGGAATTGGCCAAAACTTCCTTTGTCCATAATTCTACAAGGTTGTTCGGAGAGAAAAAAATCTAGATATTTGTTGTATTCTAGGAACTCGACTTTCCAGTAATTCGATTCAAAGAGCTCAGTGCTTGATTGCCCTGCTTGGAATTTCTTTGCCAATCCTGTTGATGGTCTGTCTGGTGGAGTTATAATTATCTGGAAGAAAAATCACCACTTTATTGATTTCCTCAAAGCTAAAAGATAGTGTGCCTTCGATGTTGTTACGCTGGAGAATGCTGAACCTTAGATCTTGGGCATGGTGTGTGCAAGCACATGTGGCTTACCATGTAAGGAGGTGTGGGAGCTTGCATCCAAGGTGGTGGATATGGGTTCCCCTGTTATGTTGTTGGGTGATTTCAGGGTTATCTTGGGTCCTTCTGAGAAAAAATGGGGGTAAATCTTTTAGTTTTAGCAGAGAAGTTTGAGATTTTTAGCAGTTCATTAGCCATAATTGTCTCATCGATCTGGGTTTTATCGGCACATCTTTCACTTGGTGTACCAAGGCCATCAAGTTGGATCTAGAGTATGGGAGCGTTTAAACGGAGCCATGAGCACTGATGGACGGTTGTCTTGATATCCTGATGGCTCAGATCATTGTCCCTTTGTGATTGATGTTCTTGGTGATCATCCCAGAGGTCCTGTTTCATTTAAGTTTGAAAAATTTTGGCTACAGTGCAGTGGGATTTTTGAGATTGTTCGGCGAGCTTGGCAGGGCCATAGCAATCCTACTTCAGCGAGTCAGACTAGTATTTTGCTTAAGGCAACAAAAAGAGCTCTTTTTTAATTGGAACAAAAACACAATGGGAAATCTTTTTCGAAAGGCTGGAAGCTTGGAATTAGAAATTGCTACTCTACGAGAGGAGGACAATAATTTGGGTGGCCGCCTCCATCGGCAAAACATAATAAATGATTAGAGGAGGGTGATATGAGCTCTAATTTTTTTCACAAGAGAACGATACTTAAGCACAGAGAGAATAGAATTTGGAGAGTTAAAAATATGAATGGATCTGAAGTTACTGACATTCGGATAGTTTAAAGGAGTATTTTGAATATAAATGGAACCCTTGGCTGTTGATTGTCCTATAAGTCTTCACAACTCTCGTCCCTACCTGTCAGAAGATGACAACATGCTTTTAACTTCCAGAACCAAGGGAAGTGGTGTTTAGTTCGTATCTTTTTCCTAAACGGGCCATCAAATAGGCAGCCCAGTCCTAACCCTTACAAATAATGGACCGCCCTTATAACTCTCCAAAAAATTAAAAAAATTTAAAAAAAATAAAAATTAAAAAACTTTCAAACATAATACTTCATCAAATAAACTAGTTGGAGGTTGATACTTATATTTACCATTCAAGTGACAGAACATAATAGAATAGATGTCAATACTCTTACATCGCAGGTGACTGACTTTAATATTAAATCTCTTTTTTAATATTTAATAATTTATCTAATTATACTTTTTTTAAAAATATAAATGGGCTAGTCTGTGGGCTAGATGGGCTGGGTCATAAATAGATCAGGCTAAAAAGCCTTTTTGTTAAATGAGCTGCCAAGATACTACCTCAGTCCTACTATTTTAAAGGCCAAAATGGGCCGGCCTGCGAGCCGCGGCCTATTTTGATGGCCCTAGTCTATCCTTAAATCTGATATATTTGCTACTGTTCGGGATATTCTAGATAATCGTAGTACGCATGCCTAAAGATTGGAAGAAGAGTTATATTGCCCTCCTTCTGAAGAACTATAATCCCTTTAATTTAAAAAACTTTCAGCCGATCAGCCCCTGTAACTCAGTTTATAAAATTATTACTAAGATTCTAGTTAACAGAATGAAATCCTTGATGTCACGACCGGTTTCTCAAGAGCAAGGAGCTTTTTGTCCAAGGGAGGTGTATATCAGATAACATTCTACTACCATAGGAGATTCTTCATTCCTTGGAGATTTTGCCAAAGAGAAAGGCACTGATGTTGGCCAAAATTGATATGGAGCAGGCATATGATAATGTCCAATGGGATTACTTAATGTGTTGCACCATTACTCCTTCCATTCTGTCTCCATTGATTGGATCGCTGCCTGCATTGTGAAACCAAAATTTGTAGTACTAGTTAATGGCATACCCTCCTCTTGGTTTCATTCCTCTATGGGTCTCAGACAGGGGTGTCCCCTGTCTCCTTTTCTTTTTGTTTTATGTTCAGATGTGCTATCCAGGATGCTAAGCGAGATTGTTATTGAAGGGAATGTGAAGGCTCACCAACCTACTTCTCAGAGTCCAAGGATTTCACATATTATGTTTGCTGATGACTTGATTTTGATTTCAAAAGCAACTGTTTCGAACTTCTCTAGATTTTATCATCCTTTAGTGCTCAGTCTGTGCAACAAGTTAATGTTCGGAAATCACATCTAATATTCAGCCCAGCAACCGATACACATGTCAAAGTTGAGATCATGAATCTTCTAAATATTGAGGTTAAAATAGGTCCCTTCAATTATCTGGGTGTGCCGGTCAGTGGGAAGAGGCTGAAAGTGGCTGATCATAATTTTATTATCGAGAGAATTTTGGTTAAATTAGCTGGATGGAAATGGAAGGTTTTATCTCAGGTTGGTCGTCTGACTCTACTTCAATCAGTTCTGTCCTCAGTGCCTCTATATTTAATGCCTCCATTAAGTATAATCGACAAAATTCGGAGGTATTTTAAAGCTTTCCTTTGGGTTCACAATACTGAAAAGAAGGTCTTCATCTTTTGTCATGGGATAAGATTTGCAAGCCAAAAAGGCTAGGAGGATTGGGTCTTCATGATTTGAGATTAAGACGCATTGCTTTCATGGCCACCTAATTAGCTGCCAGAGTTCTTTTATCTCCTACCTCTCTTTAGGTGCAAGTGGCAAATCACAAGTACAGGTTTCCAAGAAGATGGCATAATTACAAGACTCCTAACAAATCTTCTTCCACTTGGCGCATTATCTCTTCATCTGCAAGGGCTATTCAATATTCTCTTCAGTGGCAACTGTATAATGGCTCTAGAGCGAGTGTATTGGATGATGAATGGATTTCTTGTGTCCCACTGAATCGATCTCCTACCTACATTAATATAAGCTCCTCTCTTGAAGGAAAAATCGCTGCTTCTTTAATGAGGGAACCAAGTATTTGGGATCTACAAACGCTTCATGATCATTTTAGTTTCGATATTGTGGTTCAAATTACTTCTCTTCCCTTGCTGAATCACATTGCTGAGGATTGCTGCATTTGGCATCAATCAGGGTCATCATCTGTTGAAGTTAAACAGGTTTATAATGTATTCGCTCTTCAAAAATCTATGGGTAGGGAGATTTGTTGGAACTTCTCTATCATTTGGAAGCTTCATGCTTCTCCAAGGATTAGATTATTTTGGGGGAAGGTCTTATGGGGGAAATTGGCTTGCAAAACTATTTTAGTTCGGCATGGTTTGCTAAATAGAAACCTTCTACGATGTGATTTATGTGGTATGGATGAGGACGTACGGCATGTTATGTTTCAATGCCCACCAGCGAAGGATGCCTAGTATATTATCACAGTTCATCTGGGGATCAATATTCAATTTCAAAATGTTGAAGACGCAATTCATTTCTTTTCCCAATCTCAGGATACTTTTTCTCGCATGCGGGTTGCTTATGTTGGCTGGTTAGAAACCTGCGTGTATTTCAAAACCAGCCATCTACTTCTAAGCACATTGCATGTTTTTCTTATAGAATTAATGGCAAAAGAATTTCTTGAAGCCTATTCCATCTCTTGGCCCTGGGACATTTGCAGCTCCAGCAACTCCGTGTCATCTTCACTTTTAGTGCATTGGATGCCCCCTCGATCCCCAAGTTGGTTGAAGGCAAACTTTGATGGTTCTGGTAGGATCCTTTGTACTGCCGCGTGCCGATTTTATTCTTCTTCTATGCTATTTACTGAGCTCGGTGCTACCTTCGAAGCCACATGGTTGGTGGCCTCTAACTTTCATCATCCCAAGCTCGTTCTGGAAGGCGATTCGGCAACAGTTATCGAGTGGATCAAGCAACAATCCCCTTTGTCTGTGACTCAGCCTATGCTTCATGAGCTACATCACTTTGTTTCTTCATTCCAGGACTTTAAAGCAGTTCATGTGTTTAGGCAAGCAAACTCTGCTGTAGATTGGTAGTTAGCTGGGACTAGTACCGATGTTCATCTTATTCATGCCTCTAGTCTTCATCCTGATTTTGCCTTCTTATTGGAAGCTGATGCTAGAGGAACTCTTTACTTTAGACCATCTTGATGTTTTTTACTGTATCTGTTTTCTTTTTCTCTATGTTACCAAAACATCATATTTTGCTATCAAATTGGATTATGACCATGTGAGAACGTGTGTTTGTTTTAGATTCTTGTTTTGATTTGTTTTTGATCTATCTAATTATATAGCCACTTTCTTGTTGTTTAATCAAATTGTTATTATGTTGTTATCTCCTTGCACAACCTCGCCGCGATGCTTCTCCCTTTCTTTGGCATCACCGATATCGCGCCTGTTGGGTTATGGATCCGGATCCGCTCATAATGGGTGGCTCGATCCATCAAAAAAAAGTGGAATGTGAGAATTACTGCCAGCCTCTCTAGTAGTTATCTCACGTCTGTTTTTCATAACTTTCCAAGTCAAGATATAAAATAAAAAGAACTCTCCTCCCTCTCACTCTAACAAGCATACATTCTCAATCACTCAATTCTTTGGAAAATATAAAAAAGGATTTAGACGGTAGAAATCGATCAATTTTCGTTCGTGATTTCGATCGTGAACCAATAATTACAAGTCGGATTCGGATTCTTGGCACTACAAGAGGTAAGTAGCAAAATCTTCCACATTGGTATTAGAGCATTAAGGCTTATTTTTCTGGTTTAAACATGATTGGAAGCATGAAAACCCATTGCTTTTAAATTTTTTTATACTTGTAGAAGTACATACTTTAAGATTATTTTACTTTATTCATATGTTTTCTAATGCACAATTTTATGTTTAATCTTGTAGTTGGCATGGTTAGCTTTAGTTTGACATCATCTTATTTGCATTATTTGGATGCATATTTAGTATAATATGGCCTCTCAAAGTTAGGTACTTAATTCTGGAAACCTGATATCTATATTTTTTAATTAGCGTGCAGCCTACTTTGGATCTACTTTTTTTTTATAAAAATGTTGGCATATATAATGAATTTTTATACTATTTTATAGATGGCATGTTAAGCTTCGATGTGGTATATCATATGCTTAGTTTTGTTCAGGATTGAGAGAGTTACGACTCTCCAAAGTTGACCCATTAAATCTGCTATTTCTAAAAATAGTATTTTTCAATTTTAATTTATTATGTTTGAGGCATAATTTTATGATGATAATGTATGTTTTGGCCTATGAAACTTATACCTTTATAAAGTAAATATGTAAAGCTTCAAGATGATATATGATTTGCGAAATTTGGACTAGAAACCAATGAGATATAAGGGTTCAATGTAGGCCACTTGATAATCCACACCACTGCCACTGTTGGGATCCAGAAAATATTTTTGTTATGTTCTATGCTACTTTAAGTTGATTAAAATAAACTTTTAATCATTATTTTTATATTTTGTACATACTAATCGTCCTAGTATTTGTTATAGAAAAAAATTTTATGACATTGATGAGGACTCTTATAGTAGCTAGAACTCAAGCACAAAGATAAAGGCTTCAGATGAATCTTGCATCTCTGATGGATGTTGTCATGGATCCTAACACCCGTGAGGATGATATGGATCGATTTCTAAATCATATCATCTACCTACATCATAGGATTTAGGAAGTCATATGGATAGGTGGCATGAAAACTGACTTCGGAGTGTACCTGGTAATACGTAGATCTTTACGTAACCCATATTAGTAAGGGATTCTCATCCAAATTTGGGAAACTAAATCAGGACATAAGCATCATAGAGTTGTAGAATTATGATTTAGAAGTTCATAGCTAAGTATATAAAGAGGGGAGCTAGATGATCTGTTTGTCTATCTACTGGAATGAAACTTCGTAGTGAGAGGCGTGTCTGCTTGGAAACCCCATGGCTGTCGAACTTGCACTATACACTTTCTATGGACCTACATGATAGGTTCCTGGACTCGATCCTTGTTAGGAGGGTGTGACTTAGTCTCTTGGTATTTTTCTAAAGAACTTATATGTCTTCAAAATATTTATTTTAATTTTGTATGGTTGGACAATTTGTTAGTTAATTATTTTTTTATGCTTTCCTTATTTTGCTTGTTTTAGTGAATTGGTTAATGTATTTATTTTATTATTACTGTTATGTTAATTTGCTTCCATTGCATTAATATGTTTAACCATGTTCAATTAAGTATTTGTTACTTAAGTGGGAGTCTTTACATAAGAAAATAAATTAATGTAATGAAACATGTAAACATGGATGATGATTGTGAAACATAGTAATCTTTCAATTACATATTACATGATTAATTATGATAATTTATTGAATTATGTAAAGATGATTGTATGTTATGCTAGACATTAATTAATACATATATGTCTCTTTATGTGAAATCATTTGTGGAAATGGCTACTGCAATAAAGAATATAGTTGCTGAGTTGAATAGTGGAATAAAGCTTAATGGTGAAAACTATGAAATTTAGCATATGAAAATCTAATATATCCTGAAAGAGTAAGGGGCTCTTGGTGTTTTAAACTATATCCAAAATGAACCTGAAGAAGAAAATACGGCCCAGCATAGAAAGGACCGAAAGGCCTATGAGGCCTCGAAGAAAAAGAATAATTCCAAAGCTTGCATTACCTTACTTAGCAGAATGGAAGATGATGTTATGCATGAATTCTGAAAGTTTGATACTGCTAAGGAGATTTAGAATTCTTTGAAAGCAAAGTTTGGTGGGACCTCTATTACCAAACTTAGACAACTTACTATTAGATTTAATACCGATAAGGGACATGAGGCAATATCTAAGAGAGATGTCCAATATAATTAGTGAGTTAAAGAATACAGGTTACGTGCCTATCGATGAACAATAGGTTCAAGCTGTTAATCAGTCTTTACATAACTGGGAGCATATGAAGGTGCACCTTATCCATAATGAGAGTATAAAGACTCTCACTGATGTTGCACATTATTTGGAGCTTGAGAAAGATCGTATTGAGACATCAAGGCTTAATACTGACGTGTATATGATTAGCTCGAGCTCATATGAAGCTTCTGGGCATAAGCGCAAGTCATATTTTGGGTATGGTTATAAAGGCAAAAAATTGAAGAAGCAAAGAGGTGATCCTGAAAGACATGAAGAAAATGGAAAAGATCCTATGGTTCATCCTAAGAAGAAGAACAAGGCTAAGATTAAAGTGCTACAACTATAACAAGAAAGGCCATTATGCTTGTGAGTGCAATCAATCAAAGAAGGTATTAACCTTACATGAGCTTACATATATTTCCATATTCTCATATGATTGTTAGTATGAAAACTTTAGAAGCATATAGAAATGCTTCAATTTCATATGTAACTGCAAGTATAGCATTAGTTACTAGTTCTACTTTTTTAGCTGAATCTCATCCTTTGAGGACTGTAGACTTAGGGGCCACCGACCATATAGCAAAAGACCATAATGTATTCATGGACTTTCGTCGAATTCCACATGGAATAAGATGGCTTTATGTGGGCAACAATACTCATGTTGAGGTTAAGGGCATTGGCATCTGCAAATTATGTATGCGAGATGGACATTTTTTACTCCTATATGATGTCCTTTTTACTTCTAATATCCAACAAAATCTTATTTCAGTTATTGTTCTTCTTAAGTCTAGATTTGCTTTAAATTTCTATGGTACTATATTAAATACGTATTTGGATGCATGTTATTATGGTTCTGGTTATCTGTTGGATAATTTGATTGTGTTGGATGTTAACTATGTTCCACATAGTGATATATATAGTTTTTGTTCTTCTTTTATTACATCTTCTAATGATGTTAATGTGGATATATGGCATGCTAGATTAGGTCATATAGGATAACACCTAATGGATAGATTAGCTAAAGAGGGATTTTTAGGCCCAATTGAAAAAATAAATCTACCAACTTGTGAAAATTGTCGAGTAGGAAAAATGACAAGAAAGCCATTTAGTAATGCAACTAAAGCTGATACTCCATTACAATTGATATATTTCAATATTTATGGCCCAATGAATATTAGGGCTCAACATGGAGATGTATATTTCGTTACATTCGTAGATGATTATACACATTTCAGTTTTGTCTATTTGATCTCCCACAAATCTGAAACTTTAGAATGCTTTAGAAAATACATTATCCTAGTAAAAAATTAATTAGACAAGAAAATAAAAGTATTAAGGATCGATCATGGACGTGAATATTTGTTTCATGAATTTAAGAAATTATGTAATAAAAAAGGAATAGACAGACAATTAATAATACCAAGTACTCTACAACAAAATAGAGTTAATGAAAGAAAAAATAGAATTTTTTTGGAGATAGTTAGATCAATGATGGCTCAGGCCAAACTACCCATCATCTTTTAGGATGATGCCTTATTAACTGCTGCATATATGCTCAATCGAGTACCCTCCAAATCGGTTGCATCGATCCCTTAGGAATTATGGACCAAAAGAAAACCAGATCTTAATACCTCAAACCTTGGAGTTATGCCACCTATGTTCATGAGCCAACTCATCAATATAGCAAATTAGGTCCAAGAAGTAAAAAGAGTATATTTATAAGATACTCTGAATATTCAAAAGGGTACGTGTTCATTAGTGAACAAAAAAGTGGGAGTGTAACCAAATTCGAATCTCTAGATGTCTCTTTTCTCGAAAATGAATTTTCAAATAAGGGTGAGATAAATTTGGATCTATTTCTTTATGAGATTGAAGACCAAGATAATTTGATTGTCGCAAAATGCTTAATACACTATCTGAAAATCAACTAATAGTATCTCAACCAAGTGGGAGCAGGACTAAAGATGATGAAATTAGTTCATCAAATTCATAAATCAGGTATAGTAATCATGGAAATATTCCTCGATGGCATTTTAAGATTGAAGGTGAAGTCTTTATAATTATACCATAAGATAAAGATGAGCCTAAAATAGTTCGTAAAGCTCTTTCTTCCCTACGAAAGATAAGTGGTTGAAAGCAATGAAAGATAAAATGGAGTCAACAAGATCAAATAATGTTTGAAAATTAATTGATCTTTTTAAGAGACATAAAGTAATTGGAAACAAATGAATTCTTAAATGGGACATGTTGGTATAGAATTTGATTGACACCGGATCGAGTTGGAGTCGAGAAAGACGAGGTTGCCGTCGGTGACCTACAAAATAAAGTTGCATCTAGAGTCGATGGTGGTGGCTCCGATAGGACCCTCCGATGGTCAAGTTAGCTTTTCTAACCAACAAAAATAGAGTGCTCGGTAAGAAGTTCGACAGAGTTTCAGAAAGAAGAAGAAAGCTTAGAAAAAACATATCTGAAGGATCCCTTTTTATAGATGGAGCTTGTTGTAACTGTCTTGATTAATGACTGTCGAAACCGTCCTGATAAATGCCAATCATGATTGACTTGATAAATATCGATTGTGATTGACTTGATAAATGCCGATCATAATTATCGTGATAATTGTAATCGTTCAATAGTGGGATCGTCTGTAGGAATCCATCTGAAGAAACAATCTATAAGAAGTTTGATTTCCATAAAAGCCCAATTGGAGGAGGAGTTCGGCTCCTGTAGAAGTCCGACTGTTGGAGGAGTCTGGAAGAAATTCGGCTTCCGTAGAAGCTCGATTGCTGGAGGAGTCCGAAAGAAGTTTGGCTTTCATAGAAGTCTGGCTGCTGAAGAAGTTCGAAAGGAGTTCGACTTTCGTAGAAGCTCAATTGCTGGAGGAGTCTGAAAGAAGTTCGGCTCCCATAGAAGTTCGACTGCTGGAGGAGTCCAAAAAGAGTTCGGCTTTCATAAAAGCTCGATTGTCGGAGGAGTTCAAAAAAAGTTTGGCTTTCGTAGAAGTCCGACTGCTGGAGGAGTTCGGAAGGAGTTCAGCTTTCATAGAAGTCCGACTGCTGGAGGAGTTCGGAAGAAGTTCGGCTTTCGTAGAAGCTCGATTATTGGAGGAGTCCGGAAGGAGTTCGGCTTTCATAGAAGTCCGACTGCTGAAGGAGTTCAAAAAGAGTTCGACTTTCATAGAAGCCCGACTGGAGTCTGGAAGGAGTTCGACCATTGAGAAGTTCGACCGACTGAAGAGGTTTGACTGAAGCTTGATCGCTGAGAAGTTCGGCTAGGTTTGGCCGCTAGGTAGTTCGGCCATTGAATGAATTTGGCTACTAGGGAGAGAATTTTTGATTGAAGCTCTTTCATGATTACCAGAGGTATTACACTAAGCTTCAGACTGGACTTCAGCGGGAGCAGAATTTATCCCCAACAATAGTCCCTCCACTTTCGACTTCGACACTCGAAGAAAGAAAGTACAAAAAGGGTGACTGCCGAAGTCCTCTTCAGGGCTCTGCATCTTATCTTCAGTCGAGGTTGAAGGTATAGTTGAAGCTTGGAAGAGATTTTATCTTCTATTATTGTCGAACATAATGGGGCCGTATTCGGAGCCTTCATCCCATCTAAAATGATCGAGGCCTTCAACTTTGCTCGTGTTAGGATGAGGTTCTCCTCCTGTTCACAATGGGCTGTGGGGGCACGTAAGGGCCGTTGTCAGGGTCTCTCTCCCCATCTCGTCTAAAATGAACGAGGCCTTCGACTTTGCTCATGTTAGGACAAGGTTCTCCTCCTATTCCCAATGGACTATGGGGGCACATAAGGATCGTTGTCAGGGCCTCTTCCCCCATCTCATCTAAAATGAACGAGGTCTTCGACTTTGCTCGCATTAGAATAAGGTTCTCCTCCTGTTCCTAACGGACTGTGGGGGCACATAAGGACCGTTGTCAGGGCCTCTCCCTCCATCTCGTCTAAAATAAATGAGGCCTTCATTTTGCTCATATTAGGACGAGGTTTTTCTTCTATTTCTAACGGGCTGTGAGGACACATAAGGATCGTTGTCAGGGCCTCTTCCTCCATCTCATCTAAAATGAACGAGGCCTTCGACTTGTTTATGTTAGGATAAGGTTCTTCTCCTATTCCTAACATGATCGTAAGAGATCTTATCTCTAGCCGAGGTTGACTCGGTCACTCGGAAGAGATTTTATCTCTAGCCGAGGTTGGCACGGTCGCTCGAGAGAGATTTTATCTCTAGCCAAGATTGACTCGAACACTCGGAAGAGATCCCATCTCTAGCTGATGTTGACTCGGACGCTTGGAAGAAATCTTATCTCTAGTTGAGGTTGATTCGGATACTCGAAAGAGATCTTATCTCCAACCGAGATCGACTTCGATGCTGGAGAGAGATCCTATCTCTAGCTGAGGTTGACTCGGATGCTCGAAAGAGATTTTATCTCTAGCCGAGGTTGAAGAACTTCGATCTGCTCATGTTAGGATGAGGTTCTCCTTCGGTTTCTAACACGGCCACTATTGATTACATCTTCTCTATCATTACATAGCTTTTGCACCAAAAAATAATAATATTGAAAAGAAGAAATTTTATTGAAGAAAAATTACTGGCAGCACGTTTCTGAATTCTTTGCATTTTAGGATCGTAGGAGCGTTGTTCCTTCGAGTTCCTTCAAGCGATAAGTTTTGGGTCGGACGACCTCCTCTATTTCATACCGGCCTTCTCAATTTGGAGCAAACTTCTCTTGACTTTAAGGCTGAGAGATGACGACTCACCGAGGTACCGAGCCCCCCAGGGGTAATATTGATGACACCGAGGGGCGGTTGACCTCCTTATTATTCTTCCATCATGGGTCATTCTGACTATGGCAGCGCTCTTGGCCAATCTTCTTCAGCTTCAAGCTAGCGTCAGAGAAATTGACCCAATCGACCCTTTCTGATGAGCTCCTCGATTCCGTCTCGGAGCTAAATGCATTCCTCAGTATTGTGGCCGTGGTCACGATGGTAAAGACAGTATTTGCTTCGATTGCGCTTGTTTGAAGGAGACCGTAATTCCTTTGGTCTTGGTAGCTGACTCTTAATTTTTATTAGAACTTGAGTTCGAGGATTGTTAAGGAGGGCGTAGTTGTGGAACCTTCCAAGAGGAGGACTTCTTCGTGCCCTTTTATCGGAGCTTCCTTGATGACGAGCTCGAGGAGTTCGGGCTTGCTTGCATCCGAAGGAAGTCCGTAAACATGATCGAACTTCACTCGACCTTCCATCGACGGCGGGTCTATTAGACTCGTCCGCCCACCATTCTCCTGCGACTTCTTTGTCCTTTAATTTGAAGGCTTCTTCCACACGGGCATATCTCTCGGCTTGAACTAGTAGATCGATAAAGTTCCTAGGATACTTCTTTTTCAGAAAAAATAACAAATCATTCTTCTGAAGGCCACCCTTGAGCGCGGCCATTGCAATAGACTGGTTTAGGTCCCAGACCTCCAATACCGTAGTGTTAAATCGGGTGATATATGCTTGGATAGATTCTCCCTCCTTCTGCTTGACATTCATCAGAAAATTCGAACCTTGGTGCAGACGTCGACTGCTGATAAAGTGAGCCACGAACTGCTGGCTCATCTGATCAAAAGAGAAGATCGTACCTGACTTCAACATCGAGTACTAGTTTCTTGCTGCTCCCTTTAAGGTAGATGGGAAAGCTCGACATAAGATGGCGTCTGGTGCGCTATGAAGCAGCATCATGGTCCGAAAGGCCTCCAGATGATCAATCAAATCAGAGGTTCCATCATAGATTTCAAGTTGAGGAAGCTTGAAGTTTGGTGGAACGGACTCTTGCATAATTTGGGAAGAAAAAGAAGGATCGGTGCGGACATCATCATGATGAGCTGGGGCGATGTGGCCAAGCTCTTTAATCCGTCGGTCCAACTTCCACAGTTTATGATTGAGAACGTTGTCTCGATCGTAGACTTTGGAGGGCTTCTGGCTACAGATGGAGAAGGTCTCCTCCAGAGGAGAACCATGATCCAAACTTAGATCCTCTGCTCTCTGTTTCTCCTTTCCAGCGACGACGGGCATGCTAGCCCAAATGCTCTTCTTTGGGATCGATTTTCGATAACTTGATGGCGGGTTTCTTGGTGGAGTCACCATCGGAGGCTATCGCATGGCCTGCACCATCTCGGTGAGGCCCTGAACCCGCTGCATCAGTAGATTAAACTACTCTAGATCCACTATGGCTGTAGGTGGAGCTTGAGTTACCGAAGCTGGAGTGGAAACTAATGTATCTGGATGGGATCTGATTGTAGAAGCCATTGATCGTCAGGTCGAAGTTTTCCTGAGAGGCATTTTTTTTGAGAAAAACTCTAGATCGCTGCTGAACACTTCTTTAAGATCAAGAGAACCTTAAGAACAGAGACCCTTCCTCTAGCGCTAATTTTGTTGGTGCAGAATTCGGTTGACACTGGATCGAGCTGGAGTCGAGAAAGATGAGGTCGTCGTCGATGATCTGCAAAATAAAGTTCCATCTAGAGTCGGTGGTGGTGGCTCCGGTAGGACCCTCCGATGGTCAAGTTAGCTTTTCTGGCCAACAGAAATGGAGTGCTCAGTGAGGAGTTCGATAAAGTTTTGGGAAGGAGAAGAAAGCTTAAAGAAAATATATCTAGAGGGTCCCTTTTTATAGACGGAGCTTGTTGTAACTACCTTGATTAATGACTGTCATAACCATCCTGATAAATGCCGATCGTGATTGATTTGATAAATGCCGATCATGTTATCTTGATAAATGACAATCATAATTATTGTGATAATTATAACCGTTCAGTTGTAGGATCGTCTGTAAGAATCTGTTTGAAGGAATAGTTTGTAAGAAGTTCGACTTCCATAAAAGTCCAACTGGAGGAGTCCGGAAGGAGTTCGGCTCCCATAGAAGTCCGAATGCTAGAGGAGTTCGGAAGGAGTTCGACTTTCGTAGAAGCTCGATTGCTGGAGGAGTCCAGAAGGAGTTCGACTTCCATAGAAGTCTGACTGCTGGAGGAGTCCGGAAGGAGTTTGGCTTTCATAGAAGCTCGATTGCTGGAAGAGTTCGAAAGGAGTTTGGCTTCCATAGAAGTCCGACTGCTGAGAAAGTTCGAAAGAAGTTTGGCTTCCATAGAAGCTCGATTGCTGAAGGAGTCCGGAAGAAGTTCGGCTTTCATAGAAGTCCGACTGCTGAAGGAGTTTGGAAGGAGTTCGACTTTCGTAGAAGCTCGATTGCTAGAGGAGTTCGAAAGAAGTTTGACTCCCATAGAAGTCCGACTGCTGGAGGAGTCCGGAAGGAGTTCGACTTTCGTAGAAGCCTGACTGGAGTCTGGAAGAAATTTGACCACTGAAAAGTTCGACCGACTGAAGAGATTCGGTTGGAGCTCGATCGCTGAGAAGTTCGGCTAGGTTTGGCCGCTAGATAGTTCGGCCACTGAATGAATCCGACTTCTAGGGAGAGAATTTTTGATTGAAGCTCTTCTGTGATTACCAGAGGCATTACACTAAGCTTTAGACTGGACTTCGATGGGAGCGGGATTTATCCCCAATAGGATAATTCAAAGATATAAAGGCCCGCCTTGTAGCAAAGGAGTATACTCAATAAGAGGGAATTGACTACGAAAAGACTTTATCTCATGTTGTGAGATTTATCTCTATATACCTAATTCTGTCCATAGTGATAAGTTTAGACTTAGAGTTATATCAAATGGATGTAACCACTATTTTTCTAAATAGGAAACTAAAAGCACTACAACAAAACCTATTTTCTGTGATGCAATGTATTCATCGCAACTAATAAATTTCTATTGCTAATAATTATTAGCGATGAAAATTTTATCGCTAATTCCTCATGGCAAAAAAAGGGATCATAGATAATAATTAGTGACAAAAAGACTATTTCCATCGCTAATAAAAATTTTTATGATGAAAAATTTTTGTACGAAATTTTTTTTAATTGATTAAATTATTTGCAACAAAAATTTTTACGATGAAAACCAAACATTTTCATTGTAAATAATTTTTTCTGATGAAAAATTTCATCAAAATTAAAAAATTTATTTATGATGAAAAATTTCTATCGTAAATACAAAATTATTTGCAATGAATTTTTTTCATCATAAATAAGTTATTTATTTTGATAAAATATTTTCATCATAAATAATTATCTTATTTTTGATGAAAATTTTTTATCATAAATAAGTCTTAATTATGATGAAAAATTTTCATCATAAATAATTTTTATTTATAATGAATAATTTTCATCGTTAATAATTTATATTTGCGATGTAAAGTTTTCATCACAAATAATTATGTTATAAATTATTTTTTAAAAAAATTATAAATAAATATATTTTATATTTTTAATATATTTATAATTTATAAAATTAAAATAAAAAAATTATAAATAAATTTGATCATTTCATCCATAATAAATTTTATCATTTTATTATATAAAAATTATTTTATTATAGAAAGTATTTTTTGGTACATAAATATAAAAGATTCAAAATAAAAATAAAAATAAAAGAAAATAGGCTGTCAGCCATCAACCATCAACAATATCTGGAGAAGAAGAATGGGCCAAAGGAAAGGAGCACTCGGAGGAGTTCGGATTGATCTGTCGTTGCCTCATCAGCTACATCATTTGCTCCATCTGTGCCATTCGCTCAATCATCTATGACTGGAACAGCTGGTACACGTCGACGCATGCAGTCAACTCAGTAGCTCACCATCGATCCTCAGCAGTCTATCTCTATATCTCTACTAGTCGGGCATCGCAAGCAATATGGATGCCAGCCTGGATAAGCATGAAGATGTAGGAGCTTTGATCTTATGTCCTAGCCTCCTAATATAATAGGATCTCATACCAAGCACTGATCACAGATCTCGTCATCTATGGGTGCAGTCAAGCACTCTAGGGTAGGTTGGGATTTAATGTCTATCATACGATCCTGAAAATTAAAGTTATAGCTATTCTAAGTTTGTATAGAAAATCAAAATACCAATGAAAAAAATAGTTGAAAAAACTTACGTAAAGCTTCTGGCTCTAGACCGTTCAGTCCCTTGACCATCGCTGATGGATCCATTGGTAGATCTCGATCCTACTAGGAAGCTCGCCACTCTCTATATTTTTCTACAATCTAAGAATAATTAATATATTTTTTTTAAATAGTTAAAGAGTTAAAATATATATGATAAATAAAAATTACCTACCATCTGCTCCATATGGCGAGCGAATGGCCTGGAACCCCCACAATATGAGATTGTCTGTCTCGCCCGATTCATGGTATTTTTGGCACATCGATCATACACAGTTAACATTCAAATTAGTTAGTAAGTAACTGAATTTAAAAATAAATGATTTAATTATTAAATTTTAAATAAAATAAAATTATCTGATATGTTGGATCCTTATATGTGTGGCATATGACAGTCCAGTCCTTGATACTGATGCTGTCATATGGCTACTGTCGCGCTGTCTCCACCCCCTGGTCATGCACTACAACATACGAGTGGCGATGAATGCGATGCCAATACTTTTTGAAATGCAAGGATAAATGATCATCTACAGCTCATCGCATGCGATCATGCTCAAAATCAGTAATCTCATTATTATTATTATTATTCTTACTATTACTATTACTATTATTATTATTACTATTATTAATAATATTATTATTACTATTTTTTTATTATTATTAATATAATTATTATGATTATTATTATTACTATTATTATTAGTATTATTATTAGTATTATTATTATATTTATTTTTATTATTTATTAAAATTTAAAATAAATTTCTCTGAACACCATCGTGGTCCTCCTCCCTCTACGGTACCCCTCCGCCGCCCACCATCGGTGCTCACAGCCCTCCACCCTTTACGGCACCCCTCTGCCGCCCACCATCGGTGCCTACGGCCCTCCACCCTCTGCAGTGCCCCTCCATCGCCCACCATTAGTGCCCACGGCCCTCCAACCCATCCCGATGCCTGTCCGCGCCCACCATTAGTGCCTGCAACCCCCCAACCCATCCCGTCACCACCATCCCATGGCCCCGCACTCCACACGGCCCCTCACCTCCTGCAGTCGGCACCCACCCTCTGCTCCCTATCGTCCGCCATCGGTCATCGCACAGAACAACCCACGGCCCCCAACTCGCGGTCCCATCACCACCGACCAGCGACCCCCAACCCCATGCGCCCCCCACTCCTAGAGCCAACACCCACCCTCCACACTCCGTTGCCCGCCACTAGCTACCACAGGAAAACACCCGCGGCCCCCCCGAACGATCAAAAGAGAACCAAAAAAAATTACCATCAATGGTGGTAGTGGCAGCAATAATAGTGGCAGCAACGGTGGTGACAACAGCGATGGCCCCGGCGACGATAATAGTGGCAGCAACAGCGACAGCAGTGAGAGACCAGGTCCCCAACCGGTGGAAGCCAAAAAGGAGGGGGAGAGAGAAGACGAGGGAGGGGGCGAGAGTGGGTTTCAGTCGGAGTAGAGAGAAGGCAAGGGGGTTTTGTGTGAACATAGTGGGAGAGAATATTTAAAGATTTTTTAGCGATAACTTTTTAGCAATGCAAATTAGTCGCTAAAAGTATTATTAGGGTTGAAAAATAATTTTTCATCACTAATAATTTTTGCTAATTATTTTTTCAAAAATTTTTTCTTAACAAAAATATTTAAAATATTTGATAAAATTATTTATGATGAAAAATAAATTTTATCATAAATAATAATTATTATCGATGATAATTTTTGTTGCAAATATTTTTTGATAAATAAATAATTTAAAAAATTTTAAAAAAGATAAGAATATTTACGATAAAACTATTATGTCATAAATAAGTATTATTTATGATAAAACATAAAATTTTATTGTAAATAATAATTATCTATGATGGAAAATTTCCATCATAAATAATTTTTAGTATATAAATAATTCAAAAAATTAAAAAAAGAGCTAAGAATATTTGCGATGGAAATTATTCCATCGCAAATAAGTATTATTTGTGATGAAAAATGTATTCCATCACAAATAAATATTATTTGAGATGGAAATCCATATTTTATCATAAATAATTATTCATACATACAAAAATATAAATAATTAAAAAAGGTTGGATTTTTTATGATAAAAATTTTATAAAAAAGGCAAAAATATGATGTGCATGGTCGATGCGATGGCATTGAGCGGTGTAAGCGCTTCCACTATTAGCTAGCCCATGGATAAATTATTTTTTTTATTTTTTTAAAATTAGTATTTTTTTATAAAAATTTATTATTTTTTAAATATTATGTAATTTTAAAATTTAAAGTCTATTTTTATCATTTATTATTTAAATAATTATCGTATGAGTATCATCATAAAAAATTATCTCGATCTGATAGCTCTAGTTTTGTAAATCGATAAAATTTAATTTTGACAGTCACGAATGATCGTATAATGATCTAATAGATAGAAACCATCGATGGATTTAAAAACTTACAACGATGATCTTTATGATATTTTTAGTTTACTATCAAAATTTTACTTCAATTAAATATCATTATCATGATCAGTTTAGTACAGGATGATTTTGGCCATTAAATAAAAAAGAATGATCAAATTATCAAATGATATTCGATTAAGATATTTTTTTAGATAAATAATCTTTGCTACTACTTAGATCATTTGTACGGTAAAAATTATAAAATTCAAACTGCACATATATGAATGATCCAAAACTATATATCTCTTGATACTTATTCTTAAGATTTTTAAGTAATTATACTTATATTTTTGTAAGATCTATTCATATACATACAAAAGTAATAGCAAAGATCATTTATTTAAACAATCACCTTAATCGGATGTTGTTTGGCCTTTTGATCATTCTTTTTTTATTTAACGATCCAAATTATTTCATACTAAATTGATCATGATAATGATATCTGATTGAAATAAAATTTTGATAATATGCTATAAATATCATAAAAATTATCATTGAAAAATTTTAGATCTATCGATAGTTTCTATCTATCAGATCTTCATGTGATTATTTGTGACCGTCGAAATCAAATTTTTTCAATCTGCATAGCTAGAGTTATTAGATCAAGATGATATTCTGTGATGATGTTGGCATGATAATTACTTAAATAATGAATGATGAAGATAGACTTTAAATTTTAAAATTATATAATATTTAAAAAAAATAAAAATATTTTTTAAAAAATACTAATTTTAAAAAAAAATAAAAAAAATATTAATTTGCTTGTGGGCTAGCTAATAGTGGACGTGCTCGCACATCTCAATTCTATCACATCGATCATACACGGTACATCTTTGCCCTTTTTTATTTTTAAAATTATCCATATTTTTTTATTTTTTAAATTTAAAATTTTGGTTAGATTATTTACAACATAGATATTTTATCATAAGCAATTGATTATTTATGATGCAAATTCCATTTTCATCATAAATAATCAATTATTTACGACATAAAATTTCTATCATAAATAATTTGATATTTTTAATTTTTTTAAATAATTTATTTTATTCAAATAATTTATGATGGAAATATTATGTCATAAATAATTGATTATTTATGATAAAAAAATTTACATAATAAATAACTCCATCATAAATAATTTGATATTTTTTTAATTTTTTAATAATTTATTTTTGTAGATTATTTATGATGGAGATATTCCATCATAAATAATTAAATATTTATGATAAAAATCTTATTTCTATCATAATTAATTAATTATTTATGATGTAATATTTTCATCATAAATAATTTAATATTTTTTAATTTTTTAAGTAATTTATTTTATTTAGATAATTTATGATGAAAATATTATGTCATAAATAATTAATTATTTATAATGAAATATCTTCATCATAAATAATCTAATATTTTTTAAATTTTTAAATAATTTATTTTTATAGATTATTTATGATGGAGATATTTTATCATAAATAATTGATTATTTATAACATAAATCTTATTTTCATCATAAATAATTATATTTTTTTAATTTTTTTAAATAATTTATTTTATTTAGATAATTTATGATAAAAATAATTTATCATAAATAATTAATTATTTATGATAAAAAATTACACCATAAATAATAAATTACTTATGATGGAATATCTCCATCATAAATAATTTAACTTTTTTAAAATTTTTAAATATTTTATTTTTATAGATTATTTATGATAAAAATTCTATTTATGTCATAAATAATTGATTATTTATGACATAATATTTTTATCATAAATAATCTAATATTTTTTAATTTTTTAAATAATTTATTTTTTTTAAATAATTTATGATGAAAATATTATATCATTAATAATTGATTATTAATGATGAAAAAAATTATATCATAAATAATAAATTATTTATGATGAAATATCTTCATTATAAATAATCTGATATTTTTTAATTTTTTAAATAATTTATTTTTATTAATTATTTATGATGAAAAGATTCCATCATAAATAATTGATTATTTATGATGAAATTTTTTTCATCATAAATAATTGATTATTTATGATGTAAATTTTTCATCATAAATAATTTAATATTTTTTATTTTTTTAAGTAATTTATTTTATTTAGATTATTTATGATAGAATGTTTCCATCATAAATAATCAATATTTATGATGGAAACTAATTTTTTATATCATAAATAATTAATTATTTATAATAAAAAATATTTTGCATCATAAATAATCTTTATTTGCTATGGAATTTTTTTCATTATAAATACTATTATTTATAATAAAATTTTTTTCATCGTAAATAACTTCATCGTAAAAGATCTATTTTCTTGTAGTGAAGAAAAAATCTATATGGAATAACCTATAGGTTTCATAAGTGAAGGTCAAGAACATAAAGTGTGTAAACTTTTAAGATCAATTTATGATGTTAAGCAATCTTCCACATAATGATATATTAAATTTCATCAAGCGATAATCTCATATAATTTTATCATGATCAATGAAGATCATTGCATGTATGTCAAGAGATCTAAAGATAAATTTATGATTCTCTTATTTTATGTGGATGACATACTATTGGCTAGAAATGATAAGAAGTATATCATAACTATAAAAGAAAGGTTATCCTCCAACTTTAAGATGAAAAATATGGACGAAGCGGCTTACATTCTAGTAGTTAAGATTTCTAGAGATCGTTCTAAGAGATTGGTAGCTCTTTCACAAGAGCAATACATTAAAAAAATTCTTGAATGATTTCAGAAGCAAGATTGCAGGTCCATTGATACTCCTATCGCAAAAGACAAGGATCTAAGCCTAAAAATGTGTCCCAAGACTCCATAAGAAAAGAAATAAATGGCAAAAATTTCTTACTCTAGTGCTATAGGAAGCCTAACGTCTGCAATGATATGTACAAAGCCAAATATATATTTTGTTGTGGGCATGGTAAACAGGTATCAATCAAATCCAGGATAATCTCACTAAAAGGTAATGAAGAGGATATTAAGGTATCTCAAAGGCATTATGAACTATTTACTATGTTATAAAAGACATGATCTATATCTTGTGGGCTATACAGATGCAGATTGGGGAGATGATTTGGATTAAAAAAAATCCATCTCTAGTCATGTTTTCTTGCTAAACAATGAAGCAATCTCATGAAGTAGCAAGAAACAGACATGTATAGCTTTGTCCATAATGGAAGCAGAATTTATAGCATTTTCTGTAGCAGTGTAAGAAACAGTTTGGCTTAAGAGATTCTTAACTCATTGGGATTCAATAAAGATGGATCAAACTCTATATTAGTGAATTGTAATAGTTAAGCAGCAATCACATTCACCAAAGATCCTAAATATCATGCAAAGACCAAATATATTAATACCAAGTACAACTTCGTGAGAGACATAGTTGCACATAAAGTAGTAAATATGCAATATATCTCTACTCACAAAATGGTTGTAGATCCATTTACAAAGCCCATACCTAGAGATATATATAATGGCCATGTTAGGTCTCCAGGATTGCATAGATGCTAATGTAATTGCATAATATAGCTGTATATCAATCTATAATGATTTTTCCTCAGTTTTATGATGTTCCTTTACCAAATTAATATTAATTTGATGGTTTTATTAGATAAAGCATACACACAAGTTTAATATTTTTTTATATTTTATACATATATATTGAAATGGTATGTTGGACAGGAGATTGGCCTTCTTATACAAGCAATCATCTCTATTATTTTAGTGCGATAATGGAGGTAAGATTAGTTTTAAGTATCCTTTATAAATCTAAAGAGCTTAAACTTAAAACAAAATTGCCTTGATGATGGGTCAAGATGAGGTCATCATGATAATATAAATTTTTATGATCGAGGTGAATAAACCCATAATTCATCTTATCTATCTTTATATGCCAGGTGGAAGTCATGTTGAAATATTCTTAAAAGAAAAAGTAGAGTTGAAAACTCAAGTTAAATATTGAGTATATTTGAACTATTATCTGTACAATATTACTTTTATAATATAAACATATACTCCATGGGAAAAGGAGGATAATATTGTAATATGTGTTTCATACCATACGTGCATTTGTCAATCAAAAGGATAACAGAAGATAAGATCTCTGCTTCTTAGTTATGTGAGACCCTTGAGATTATAAGAAATCTTAGATTGGTACTCTTGACTAATTTTGACTGTTTCTTGAAGTTCTAGTTCAATGTTAGTTATTTTGGATTATTGCCAATGATCGTGAATGATTCAATCTAATAGAGCATATCCAGAGAATAGTTGGATTAGAAATGAAAAGACTTTAGATAAAGAGAAGATCATTTTGGTGTCATATTTAATTGTATTCATCAGTTGAACAATTAAGCTTTGTGCATAATTGTAAATACAAAACTATTGTTATACAAGAGATCAAGAGAGTTTGAAATATGACTAAATAAATCTAAGGTACTACATATTTGCTTTACTTAATATTTGAGCTACTATATAAACCTAACAGTTGTATAGCAATGAGCTCTCGAAATGATAAAATATGCTAGTCGCACGGTCTATTTTCTTATATGAACTTATACAAAAGAAAGAGGTTATGTTCTCTTAGAATAATTATGAGATTAAAGAACCCATTATGTGCAAGTGGAAGATATTAGGTTTGTGAGCTCAGGTGTGGCACTCACAAGTCTTGAGAATATGAGAAGAAAGATCATCAAAAGATGGGAGCGAGCCATCAGAAAAAATTAGTCAGGATAGCAGAGGAGTCAACTCGATTCCAAGACGAGTCGACTCGGTGCCAAGCTAGTCGACTCAGTCTCTATCCAAGATAACTCGATCTCATAGTTCACCAAATATAGAGCTACATTTCGAGAGTGCCGAGCTAACATGCAGGTAGCACTATAAGAAATTTGAATATTAGAGACAGCAAAAATTTTCGTCGCTAATAATAATTTTTTACCACCACAATACTGATGAAGAAAAAAATCATCGCTAATAATATTAGTGATAGAAACTTAATTATTAATGATGGAAAAAGACATCACTAAAAGTGTTTAAAAAATTTAAATATTTAAACATTAAAAATTATTAGGATGGAAAATTTGACTTATTAGCGATGAAAAAATTACCGTCATTAATAATGAACTATTAGTGTTGGACTTATCATTATTAGCAATGGCATAAGCTATAGCTAAAATTATTTAATTTTTTTTATAATATTTAAATATAAAATAATTATTATCGATGGTGGATTTTGCTTATTAGTGATGAAAATCCTTCCATCACTAATAATTTTTTTAAAAGTATTCATAATAAATCTAAAAAACTATTTAAATATACTATTGGTGATGGAATTAGCAATGAAAAATTTGCTGTCACTAATAATCTAGGTCTCATCCTAACTCCGATTCGAATTCAATTCAAAATTCTACCAAAACTAATTTAATTAGACTTTGAATCCAAATTCTACTTAAATTATAAAATCTAATTAGTCTCAAATTAAGTCAAGATTAATTAAATTAAATTTGATTTAAATCAATTAGAAGAAATTGGCTTTCAATTTGCGTTTAATTTAAATCCAATTCAAATTCGATTCGAATCCAATTTAAAATCCGATTCGAATCTAATTTGAAATCCTGTCAATCCTAATTCAATTAGACTTTTAATCCCAGTCATACTTGAAAAGTAAAATCTAATTATCTTCAAATTAATTCAAATCTAATTAAATTTAATCTAATTTAAATTAATTAAGAAAAAATAATTTTCAATCTGGGTTCGATTCGTATCCAATTCGAATCTAATTTAAAATTCTGTCAAACCTAATTCAATTAGACTTTGAATGCATATCCTACTTAGATTATAAAAATAAATTAGCCTTAAATTAAGTTAATTCTACTTAAATTAAATCTAATTTTAATTAATTAGGACTAGATTCATGATTATATTCGAATTCAATTCGAATCCAATTTGAATCTCATTCAAAATTCTGTCAAACCTAATTCAATTAGGCTTTGAATTCAAGTCCTACATAGATTATAAAATTTAATTAGCCATAAATTAAGTTAAGATTAATTAAATTAAATTTAATTTAAATTAATTAAAAAAGAATTTTTAATTTAAATTTAATTCAAATTTGATTCGAATCTAATTTGAAAACCTGTTGATCCTAATTCAATTAGACTTTAAATCCAAGTCCTACATGAATAGTAAAATATAATTACCTTCAAATTAAGTCAAGTCTAATTAAATTTAATCTAATTTTAATTAATTAAAAAAATAATTTTTAATTTAGGTTTGATTAGAATCCAATATGAATCCAATTCGAATCCAATTCGAAATCCTATCAAACCTAATTCAATTAGACTTTGAATCCAAATCTTAATTGGATTATAAAATCTAATTACCTTCAAATTAAGTTAAGTCTAATTAAATTTAAATTAATTTAAATTAATTATAAAAAAATAATTTTTAATTTAGATTTAATTTGAAACTAATTTGAATTCAGTTCGAATCTAATTTGAAAACCTAACAATCCTAATTTAATTAGACTTTGAATTCAAGTCCTACTTGGATAGTTAAACCCAATTACCTTCAAATTAAGTCAAGCTTAATTAAATTTAATCTAATTTAATTAATTATAAAAAAAAAATTAATTTAGATTCAATTAGAATCTAATTCGAACTTGATTCGAATCTAATTTGAAATTCTATCAAACCTAATTTAATTAAACTTTGAATCCAAATTATACTTAGAATATTAAAATCCAATTAACCTCAAATTAAGTTAAGTCTAATTAAATTAAATCTAATTTAAATCAATTAAGACTTGATTAATAAATTAATTAAGTTTAAAAATTTAATAAAATCTAATATTAATTTTTAACCATCCAAAAAATAATCTAAAAAAAATTAATATTTAAAAAATTATTATTAGCGATGGCTTTAGCGACAGCAAACTTATCATCGCTAATAATTTTTAAAAAATATTATTTTAAAAATATAATTATTAGCCATGGAGAACTAATTATTGATCGTCTTTTGCCATCGCTAATAATATTTTTTATATTAGCAATAGAAAAATATTATTAGCGACAGGAAGTGTCGTCACTAATAATCTTTCTACCCACATTTTCTCCCACCTTCCTGCATGCCCTCATTTTCCCCTATACCACCACCCACCACCCTCTCATTTTCTCCTATCCCACCATCCATCGCCTCCTCGTTTACCTACCACCCTCCACCTGCACATTTTTATCCCCCACCGCCACTGCCCTTTCTTCCATTCTTCGATCCCCCTACCATCCCCTCTCTCCATCGATTGGCAGCCTCTCCCTAGCCGCCTTCCCCCAGCTAGACTCGGCCCACCTTCTTGAGTCCCTGACCACCTCCCGCCTCCTCGACCCCCTAGCTATCTCCTCCTAGCTGTACCCAGCCTACCTATTCGAGCCCCCGACCGTCAGCTCCTCGCCTTGTCCCACCTCCTCGAAACCTCGGCCCACAACCTCTCTCCCGCCCTTCTGTCCTCCCGCCATCCCTCTCTCTCCAAACTGATAGCTTCCCTTAGCTACCTCCCCCAACTGCACATGGCCTACCTCTCCAAGCCGTCAGTCGTAAGCTTCCGACCTCCTTCCACCTTCTTGAAATCCTAGCCTTCCACTCCCTTCTCCATGGCCCTTTGATCCCCCGCCACTCTCTCTCTCCCCCAGCTGGCGGCTCCCCCTTGGTTGTACCCGGTCCACCTCTCCAAGCCCTTGGTTGTAAGCTTTCGGCCTCCTCTTGCCTCTCCAAAACCCTGACTCGCCACCCCTGTCTCCCCTACTCTTTGGTCCCGCTGCCACCCCCTCTCTCCCCCAGCCAGCAACTTCCTCCCTTTTGCCTCCCTCTGGCTAAACCTAGCCTACCTTCCCAAGCCCTCAACCGCTAGGTCCTAGCCTCCTCCTACCTTCCTAAAATCCTGACCCGCCACCGTCTCTCCCCCACCCTTTGATCCCCTTACCACCCTCTCTCTTCTCTGGCCGGCAGCTTTCCCCCATTTGCACCCAGCCCACCTCCCATCTCCCCAAGCCTATGCCTCCTTGCACCTTAATTCTTGCTTACCAACCCATGCCTTAGTCCTATACGGTAGCCTCCTTCTGTTGTGAGTATTAATGATGCTATTAGCGACAACTAATAGCATCACTAAAAATTAATTTTTTATTTAAATTATATTAATTAAGTATAATTAAAAATTAAAAAATTAATTAAGTATTAATTTGTATGAGACTTGGATCTTGGCATGTAGAGTACTCGAACCCAGAAAAGATTTGGGCAGCATTACAAACACTAGACCGAGATGTACCCTACGCGCTATGATCTTAGCATGCAGAGCACTCGAATTGAGTGAAGATTTAGATAGCATTGCAAATACAGAGCCAAGATGTGCCTTGCATGCTCCGATCTCGACATATAGAGTGCTCAAATTGAGAAAAAGTTCGGACTACAAACACAGGACCAAGACGTGCCCTCTGAGCTCTAATCTCAGCATGTAAAGTGCTCGAATCGAGAAAAGATTGGGCTACAAACATGGGATTGAGACATATCCTGTGCATTCTAGTCTTGGCATGTAGAGCATTCGAATCGAGGGAAGATTCGAGCAGTGTATTGCAAACACGGAATCGAGACATGCCCTATGCATTTTGATTTTAACATGCAAAGTACTCGAATCAAGGAAAGATTTGGATTACAAACATAGGGCTGAGATGTGCACTGCTTGCTCTGATTTTGACATACAGAGTGCTCAAACCGAGATAAGGTTTAGGTTCCAAACATGAGGCCGAGACATGCCCTGCATACTCCAATCTCAGCATGTAGAGTGCTCAAATCGAGAAAGATTTGGATAGCATTGCAAACATGAGGCCAAGATGTGCCCTACATGCCCTAGTGTCGGCATGTAGAGTGCTTAAACCGAGGAAATGTCTTCGATCTTGGCATATAAAGTGCTTGAACCAAAGAAAAATTCGGGCAGCATTGCAAACATAGGGCTGAGATGTGCCCTGCAAGCTCCATTCTCGGCATGTAGAGCGCTCGAACCAAGGGAAAGTTCGGGCAACATTGCAAATCGTCCCTATTTGCAATGATGTTCCTTACATTTGTGATTATGCTTTTGGGAATGTTGCACTCTTAGTTCAAGGATGGGCTCGTTGCCCTTTTAAGAAATATGTCAATAGAGAAATGCTTGATAGTGATACAATAGTTGCCCATTCATATATAAGTGGATTTATTTTAAATTACAAGTGTTGGTACCTGTATGCAAATCGAGATATGGGAGACAATTGCAAGGGCTTCAGAGGCTCTACTTATCCAAGATCTTGCTAATATACAAGAGCTTAATGGTGAGAAGCTTGAGCAGATGATTAACATATTTGGTGTTTGATCTAGTTATTAGTGGATGTCCATATAATAATCTTTTAGATTGCAACCCTTATAGTCATGATGAACTATAGATTTGCTATGTTTATAGTCATGCTTACCCTCTATAGGATTGCTACCCCCAGAGGCTAAGCAAGGCTATAACTATAGCAACACTATAGTCCATCATGGCTGTTGGAGATAAATTCTGCTCCTACCGAAGTCCAGTTAGATCCTCGACCTAATGTAACCAGTAGCCGCAGAAGAGCTTCAACGGACGGGTCTTAGCCGTATCCCTTCAGCTAGTCGAACTCCTCAGCGGTCGAGCTCCTTCGGACTCTCAGCGGTCGAACCGAACCCCTTCAGTCAACCGAACTCCCAGCGGTCGAGCTCCTTGGACTCTCAGCGACCGAGCTCCTTCGAACCCCTTCAGCCGATCGAACTCCCAGCGGCCAAGCTCCTTCGAACCCCTTCAGCCGGTCGAACTGCTTAGCGATCGAGCTCCTTGGACTCTCAGCGGTCGGGCTTTAGCAAATCCCTCAGCGGTCGAGCTTAAATCGAACTCCCACAAGAGCCGAACTCTCTCCGTGCCCTTCTAGCTAGATGCCTGCAAGAGCCGAACTCCTCCCAGACATCCCCTTCGGTCGGACTTCTTCAGGAGCTAGACTTCTTCTAGACATCTTCTTCGGTCGGTCGAGCTCCTTCCAAACTCTCCAACGATCGAGCCTTAGCCGCATACCTCCAGCTAGATGCCTACGGGAGCCAAACTTCTTCCGGGCTTCCTCTTTAGGAGTTCGAACTCCTTTGAAATCGATATATGCCGAAGTTCACCAATCAATGCCTGCTTTCTGAGAGCCATGATTATTAAAGCTGGATGAATGGTCACCATCAGTCTGCCACAGGCGATGCTACAGGTAGCTCCGTCAGACCTCGAGCAGCCCACCACTATCGGATGGTATGGCTGTCGCTTTCGATCTGACAATACCACCCTCTCCACATCAAATTCGATGCAGTCTCGAGCAGCCTGCCAGTAGCTGCAGCTGTCACCATTAAGCTCCACCTATAAAAAGGATCCTCCAGATATGCTAACTCTAAGCTTTAATCTCTAAGCTCTAAGTTCTCTTCTTCTCTAAGCTCTGCGGAACTCATTTTCGAGCACTCCATTCCTATTGATCAGAGCTGACTTGATCATCGAAGGATCCTACCAGAGCCACCCTCCATCGACTTCGAATGGGACTTTATTTTGCAGATCTCTGATGGCGACCTCGTCCACCTCCACTCTAGTTGATTTCGACGATGATCAGTTTCTACACCAACAAATTGGCGCTAGAAGGAGGGCCCGAACCACCGAGATTTTCTTATTCTTAAAGAAGTGCTCGACGACGATTTCTCTCTTCCCTCTCTGGAGATCTCTCTTCTTCCTCACTAGAGTTCTTTTTCGAAGAGAAAATACCTCCCAAGAGAGTTTTGACTCGATGATCGATGGCCTACGCATCGGATCCATCTGCTCCCATTTCAGTCCCGACAACCCAGGTTCCACCCGAAGCCACCATAGATGTGGAGCAGTTCAACCTGCTGATCGAATTCATGGCCTCGCCGAGATGAGGCAGGCTGTGCGACAACCTCCGACAGAGACTTTGCCAATAGATCCGCCATGAGGACGCGAGGAACTAACCTTAAGAAAGAGCATTTGGACATACCAATCGCCCTTAGGAAGGAGAAACGGAGAGCAGAAGTTCCTCCATAGAAGATTTCACAAGAAGGATGGAATGAAGTTCGACCGCATTCGCGATCTTCTCAGTGCAAGCAAGGCCGAACTCCTCCTCGAGCTCGCCACCAAGGAAGGCCCTACGAAGATTTCACAGGAGGTGTAATGAAGTTCGGCCGCATTTGCGACCTCCCCAATGCAAGCGAGGCCGAACTCCTCTCGAAGCTCATCATCAAGAAAGCTCTGACGAAGGGGCATGAAGTTCTCCCATGGAAGATTTTACGGGAGAGCAAAATGAAGTTCGGCACAAGCGAGGCCGAACTCCCCTTGAGCTTGCCATCAAGGAAGCTCCACAGAAGGTCTCACCAGGAGGTGAGATGAAGTTTAGCTGCGCTCACAACTGCCTCGGTGCAAGCGAAGCCGAACTCTCCCTCAAGTATGTCTCCAAGAAAGCCCATGCAAAGAATTCACGAGAGGTGCAATAAAGTTCGGACAAGCAAGGCTGAGCTCCCCCTCGAGCTCATCGTCAAAGAAGTCCCGACAAAGAAGCATGAAGTTCTTCCGCAAAAGATTTCACAGGAAGTTTGGCCGATCTCACAACCTCCTCAATGCAAGCAAAGATCAAATCCCTCGAGCTCACCACCAAGAGAGCCCCGACGGAAGGGCGTGAAGAAGTCCTTCTCTCGAAAGATTCCACGACTACGTCCCCCTCAATGCTTCTCAAACTCAGATTCTCATCGAAGTTAAGAACCATCTATCAAAAGGGTTACGGTCTCCCCCAAACAAGCACAATCGAAGCAAGTACTGCCTCTACCATCGCGACCACGGCCACGACACTAAGGAATGCATCCAGCTCCGATATGAAATTGAGGAGCTCGTCAGAAAGGGGCGGTTGGGCAAATTTTCAGCCTGAAGTAGGAGAAGATCGGCAAAGGAATGTCGTAACCAGAAATGACGAGGTCGACCGCCTCACGGCGTCATCAACATTACCCCAGGGAGGAGCTTGGTGCATCGACGATTCATCGTCTCCCAGCGACAAATCCAAGAAAAGTTTGCTCCAATTTGAGAAGGCCAGCACGAGATAGAGGAGGTCGTCGGGCCCGAGCCTTGCCGCCCAAGGGAACCCAGAGGAACAACGCCCCCACGATCCTAAAATAGGGATGTGCTGCCCATAACTTTCCCTCGGTAAAATTCTTTTCCCCCAATAATATTATTTCTAGGTGCGAAAACTATGTGATGACAGGGAAGAAGCAGTCAATAGTCTTCATGTTAGGAACAGAAGAAAAACCTCATCCTAACACGAGCAGATCAAAGACCATCAACCTCAGCTAGAGATAAGATCTCCCCCGAGCGACCGAGTCAACCTCGGCCAGAGATAAGATCTCTCCCGAGCGATTGTGATAATCTCGGCTAGAGATAAGATCTCTTCCAAGCGACTAAGTCAACCTCGATCAGAGATAAGATCTCTCCTGAGCGATCACTAACAACCTCAGTCAGAGATAAGATCTCTTCCGAGCGACCGTGTCAACCTCAGCTAGAGATAAGATCTCTTCCGAGCGACCGCTGACAACCTCAGCTAGAGATAAGATCTCTCTCGAACGAACGTAGATAACCTCAGCCAGAGATAAGATCTCTCCCAAGCGACCGCTAACAATCTCGAGAGCAAAAATAAGATCTCTCCGAGCGACCGAGTCAACCTCGGCCAGAGATAAGATCTCTCCCGAGCGATCGTGACAACCTCGATTAGAGATAAGATCTCTTTCGAGCGACCACTGACAACCTCGACTAGAGATAAGATCTCTTTCAGACGACCACTGATAACCTCGACTAGAGATAAGATCTCTCTCGGGCGACTGTTGACAAACCTCGGCTAGAGATAAGATCTCTCCCAAGCGATCGAGCCAACCTCGACTAGAGATAAGATCTCTCTCGGGTGATTGTGGACAACCTCGACTAGAGATAAGATCTCTCTCGAGCGATCGAGCCAACATCGGCCAAAAGATAAGATCTCTCCCGAGCTTCGAAGATCCTCATCCACTTTTCGTTAGGAACAGAAGGAGAACCTCATCCTAATACGAGCAAAGTCGAAGGCCTCATTCACAAAAGATGAGATGGAGGGAGAGGCCCTGACAAACGGCCCTTATATGCCCCCACAGTCCATTAGGAATAGGAAGGAGAACCTCGTCCTAATGCGAGCAAAGTCGAAGGCCTCGTTCATCTTAGACGAGATGGAGGAAGAGGTGCAGACGATGGTCCATATGTACCCCCACAGCCCATTAGGAAACCGGAGGAGAAAACCTCGTCCTAACACGAGCAAAGTCGAAGGCCCCGTTAACAAAGGACGGGATGGGGGGAGAGGCTCTGACAATGGCCCTTATGTATCCCTACAGTCCGTTAGGAACAGGAGGAGAATCTTATCCTAACGCGAGCAAAGTCGAAGGCCTCATTCACCTTAGATGAGATGGGGGGAGAGATGCAGACGACGATCCATATGTGCCCCACAACCCGCTAGGAATAGGAGAAGGAACCTCATTCTAACGCGAGCAAAGTCGAAGACCTCGTTCACCTTAGACGAGATGGGGGGAGATGGACGATGGTCCGAATGTGCCCCCACAGTCCATTAGAAATAGGAGGAGAATCTCATCCTAATGCGAGCAAAGTCGAAGGCCTCGTTCATCTTAAGACGAGATGGGGAAAGAGGCATGGATGACGGTCCGTATGTGCCCCCATAGCCCATTAGGAATAGGAGGAGGAACCTCGTCCTAATGCGAGCAAGGTCGAAGGCCTCATTCACCCTAGACGAGATGGGGAGAGACGGACGATGGTCCGAATTGTGCCCCCATAGCCCATTAGGAATAGAAGGAGAACCTTGTCCTAACGCGAGCAAAGTCGAAGGCCTCGTTCACCCTAGACGAGATGGGAGAAGACGGACGACAGTCCAAATGTGCCCCCACAGCCCATCAGGAATAGGAGAAGAACCTCATCCTAATGTGAGCAAAGTCGAAGGTCTCGTTCATCTTAGACGAGATGGAGGGAGAGACACGGACGACGGTCCGTATGTGCTCCCACAGTCCGTTAGGAATAGGAGGAGAAACCTCATCCTAATGCGAGCAAGGTCGAAGGCCTTGTTTCACCCTAGATGAGATGGGGGAGATGGACGATGGTCCGAATGTGCTCCCATAGTCTGTCAGAAATAGGAGAAGAACCTCATCCTAATGCGAGTAAAAGTCGAAGGCCTCGTTCATCCTAGACGAGATGGGGAGATATGGACGATGGTCCGAATGTGCCCCCATAGTCCATCAGGAATAGGAGGAGAACCTCGTCTTAACGCGAGCAAAGTCGAAGGCCTCGTTCACCATAGACGAGATGGGGAGAGATGGACGATGGTCCAAATGTGCCCCAATAGTCCGTCAGAAATAGGAGGAGAACCTCATCCTAACGCAAAGTCGAAGGCCTCGTTCACCCTAGACGAGATGGAGGGAGGCACGGACGATGGTTCGAAGGTGCCCCTACAACCCATTGGGAGCAGGAGGAGAACCTCATCCTAATGCGAGCAAAGTCCAAGTCCGAGCTTCAAAGTCTACAGAAGACAGAATCTCCATTAACCTCGACTAGAGATAAGATCAGATAACCTTGAGAGATAAGATCTCTCTCGAGCGTCCGAGCCAATCTCGGCCAGAGATAAGAAGCGACTCCTCGGCTCTCTTCGAGCGTCTGGAATGACAACTCGACGGCCGTAGGAGACAGAATGTCTCCCTGAGCGCCCGTATCAACCTCGGCTGTAAGGAGAGGAGATGTCCTCCCAAATCAGTCTCGGCTGCTGGAGACAATATCGCCCTCCGGAGGAGCTCAACCTCCTACCGACCAACCGATAGGATTAGATGAGATCTACTTCAATCCTCGAGCTGGAGATGAGATCTCCCCTGGACTTCAACTTCAACATCAACTTTGGCTGGAAGATGAGATCTCCCCCGAGCTTCGATCTGAACCAATGCGGAGCCCAGAAGAGAACTTCAACAGTCGCCTTTTCTACACTCCCTTTCTTCGAATTTCGAACTTGGGAGTGGAGGGACTATTGTTGGGGATAAACCCCACTCCTACCGAAGCCCAGTTCGATCCTCAACCTAATGCAACCAGTAGCCATGGAAGAGCTTCGGCGGATGGATCTTAGCCATACCCCTCCAGTCGATCGAACTCTTCAGCGATTGAGCTCCTTCGGACTCTCAGGGGTCAGATTGAACCCCTTCAGTCGGTCGAACTCCCAGCGGCCTAGCTCCTTAAACTCTCAGCGATCGAGCTCCTTTCGAACCCCTTCAGTCGGTCGAACTCCCAGCGGTCGAGCTCCTTCAAACCCCTTCAGCCGACCGAACTACTTAGTGGTCGAGCTCCTTGGACTCTCAGCGATCGAGCTTTAGTGAACCCCTCAGCGGTCGAGCTTCAGTCGGACTCCTACGAGAGCCAAACTCTCTCCGCGCCCTTCCAGCCAGATGCTTGCAAGAGCCGAACTCCTTCCAAACATCTTCTTCGATTGGACTTCTTCAGGAGCCGAATTCCTCCCAGACATCTCCTTCGATCGATCGAGCTCCTTCCAAACTTCTCAGCGATCGAGTCTTAGCCGCATACCTCTAGCTAGATGCCTACAGGAGCCGAACTCCTTTCGGACTTCCTCTTCAGGAGTCCAAACTCCTTTGGAATCGATATATGCCGAAGTCCACCAATCAATGCCTGCTTTTTGAGAGCCATGGTTATTAAAGCTAGACGAATAGTCACCATCAGTCTGCCACAGGCGATACTACAGGCGACTCCGTCAGACCTCGAGCAGCCCACCACTGTCGGACGATATGACTGTCACTTTCAATCTGATGATACCACCCTCTTCACATCAAATTCGGTGCAGTCTTGAGCGATCCGCCAGCAGCTGCAGCTCTCACCATTAAGCTCCACCTATAAAAAGGACCCTCCAGATATGCTAACTCTAAGCTTTAATCTCTAAGCTTTAAGTTCTCTTCTTCTCTAAGCTCTGCGAAACTCATTTTCGAGCACTCCATTCCTGTTAACCAGAGCTAACTTGATCGTCGGAGGGTTCTACCGGAGCCACCCCCCACCAGCTCCGAATGGAACTTTATTTTGCAGGTCCCCGACGACGATCTCGTCCACCTTCGCTCCAGTTGATTCTGGCGACGACCAATTTCTGCACCAACAATGGCTATAGTGGTTACTACTTGAAAGATTATTACGTAGGCTTCCACTGATAACTCGATCAAATCTACCAATTGTGCTAATCATATGCTTGAGCCTGTCATCATTAAACTCTTGCATATCAGCAAATGTATTGGACAAGTAGAGCTTCCCATCCATGCATATTATCTTCCATGTCTTTCTATATAGGTACCAACGCTTATAGTTTGGCATAAATCTACTCATATATGAATGAACAGCTATTGTATCACTATCAAGCATTTCTCTATTGACACATCTCTTATAAGGATAATAAGTCCATCCTTGAACTAAGAATGTAGCACTCCCAAAGCATAATCATAGAAGTAAAGGACATCATTGCAAACGAGGATGGTCAAGATGCACATCGCACGAATACGAACTTTGAGCTTGCCAGATAACTAGACTATGCGAGTACATAAATTTTATTTTCAAGTCATTATTTTATTTTTTAATAAAATTTATACTTCTAATTTGCAGCTCGAGGAGGCGATCGAGGGCTCGAAGAGGCTATGATGACTATTTGTGCGAGATGCACCTAAACGGAGGTGATGCATTCTATTCTTGTTGTTGTATAGTCAAGCTTGGATGGTCTATTACATCATAGACAACTGCTTATAGTCATCTCATGGTTAAAAGTACAGACGAACTTGCAATGCAAGGCAAGCTTGGATGGTCTGTTACATCATAGATAATCGCTTGCAGCCACCTCATGGTTAAAGGTGTAGAGGAACTTGCAATGCCTTATTTTTCAATGGCAGATCTAGGCCTTCTTCATATTTTTATTTATTGAGATTATCATGTACTACTGGATGGGAATCAGACAATACGTAAATCAAAGGACCAGCAGACCAACACATTATCATGTATTGTTGGATGAGAATTATTTTTCTGCTGATATATTACAGATGCTAACTAACAATTTTTATTGCACGTGAGTTAAATTTTGATCGTCTTGTTATATTTTGATAAATATTTTATTTGAATCAATTTTTAGATCATCTAATTGCTTTAATTTTTATTTTTATTTTTAGAGAGTATATATCATGTCTTCTAGAGATTGAAGCCATTCCAGCCAAAAATAGAGCTCTCGAAAAGAGAGCGATCATGTGACCAGCTCGCATAGTTCCACACATCTCCTACTAGATGGTAATTAAATTCTAACACTTTACATATTATTATTTTATCCTTTGCTAACTAATATAACATTCTTTATATTAAATATTTTATACTCAGGTTTGGATGATAGAGGGTCACCAGTGACCCCACAGTCACACGTAGTAGCGACCGACTCACAGACATAGAGTCATAGTCAAGGATCCACCCGGCTCATGATACCTTTGAGTCGAATGGAGAATACACAGCTTATCTACATTCAGAGCTGCTCATAAGTACTATAACTTTAATTAATATATTTAAAATTTAGCAATTCTAGAGTTAATATTTATTTTTCAAAATCAATTTTACAGCACGTCTAGAAAGTATGGAGTATCTCGTATGGTTACCGACATCATTCGATGCTAGATGCCAAGGCTATTGAACTTATGTTTCAGCTGGCCGTCTAAAGCTCATGATGTAGCCTGAGAGATATTTCTAGTAAGTCAAAACTAGTTTAATTTTTAAATTTTTGATGTATTGATATTTTAAGTACATATAAATACATGCTTACTTCTATCTTATAGAAGTACTACCAATTCAAGACTCTCCAAGACGAGGAGGCTGGCCATCAAATCTTCAAGGAGGTGGCCACATGGAGGCTCCGAGATGGCCTCTATAGCCTTAAGCAGTCTGCCATCTACCACTTCGATTCTTAGTTACCATCGGACAGAAGGTCCTTCATGGATCACTGGATGCGAGCAAATATATGGTGGGCCCCCTATGATTAGTGAAGCAATGAGGAGTACTTCGGTAGGCAGTAGAGGATCTAATAGAACCAAACTATCCAGTAGGATCCGATCAGCTAGCATACGGACGGCTCAATCAACACACATATTATGGCTGACAGACTCATAAGAAATTAATACCAAAACTCTTCACTAGAACTATAAAAATTTTTATATGCATATTTTAATTAATTTAATTTTATTATTTACTTATTATAGATATGGTAGCTAAGTCATGCACCAAATAAGCCATAATTATGGCAAGCCATACACCAGTCTAGGAGGACTAGTGACTACTTAGATTCTACGTCACGACAGATCATGATAAAAACTTCAAACTTTATTTACTAATTAAGTTATTCCAAGATCTAATTTTTATATTACAACTAATATATTTTTGAACTATGCAGATACATTATGCAACGTACATTGCTGAGAGGTATGGCAATGACTTATCTTCTTAGTCCCTCTTGACCTTGAGGGATGGCTTAATGCCACCCAGGGGGTGAGTAGGAGCCGGATCATAGGATGCGGCCACAACTTCGATCCTCCATCACCTCGATATCCTTCGATATTCTTACAAGCCTTAACATCCCAGACCTAGAGCGATGCACACGTGGAGGAGGTTATGCAGAGACTTCTAAGCCAGCAACCTCAAAGCCTCCTGGATGCCATCCATGATATAGTTATGGAGTTTTTTTGGGACCCGCAGCTACATGACCAACTAGACTCATCATTCCAGCCATCATATCAGATAATTATATTATTAAATTTTCTTAATTATTTTAAGTTTTTATTTTTAAAAGTTTTGCATATTTAGGTTTGAGTCTGAAAAAGGAATCTAGAGGCTAGAAATTCAATCTAACCACTCAATCGATGGACCGAAGATGTCTATAGCTCTATATCATCGAATAAAATATATAGAATCTATTTAAGAATCAAAAGAGTATATCAAAAGATACACCTCCATATCAAAAGATATGCTTCCATATCAAAACTTACTAATATTATTTTATTTTTTCGTTACAGAATGCTGTGACATTCAGCTCTCATCCACCAGCTATTGAAGAGGAGCAGGAGGAGGAGTAGGCGAATGACAATAAGGATCGGACCTAATTTATTTTTTTTATGTATTGTATTTTCTTTATACTACTTATAAAATATATATATAATTTTTATTTTTAATATAATATAATTTATTTTTAATTTTTTATTATCATATTATCTTTGGATTTTAATTATAATCGATATTTGTGATGGCATTAGAGATCAAATTGTTGTCACTAATATTTTTTAAAATTTTTTTTATTTTACATAAAATTTAGAAAAATTAGAGATGATATTAGTGATGGTATTTTTTATCGCTAATAATTATTAGCAAAAGCATTAGCCATGAAAATATATTGCTAATATTTTTTATTTTTTAAAAAAAATTAAGTAAAATATTAAAAAAAATAATTCATAATGAAATTATTCTATCTCTAAAGCCATCGCTAATAGTCTTATTAGCGATGACTCCTTTTGTTATCGTTAATAGTCATAATTAGTGACAAGAATTTTTCAAATTAGCTTTTATGATGGTATTAGCAATGGTGAAATGACTATTAGTAATAGCATTTCATCATTGCTAATAGTCTAAATTCTTGTAGTATGGAGTTGATTCGATTCTGAAATGAGTCGACTTAGATGCAGGTGAGTTGACTCGATTTTCATGGGTAGATCTGAGTGGGGTTTCTGTTTGAATTTGGAAAGCTTTTCTTTAAGCTTGGGGCTTAACCCTATTGTATAGTATATATATAGAAAATAGGCCAAGATTAATGTAATGATGAATTTATTGTAATAAAGTTATTTTCTCTCGAATAATCTCTATTATTCTCTCTTTCTTTCTTGAATCCATTGTTCATGCTTCTGCGTAGATCCTAGGAGAGATCTTTCCTTGTTACTAGCTAATCACTAAGTGCCATGCCGGTCTATGAGTGGATTTTATTCCCAATATTTGGTATTAGAATGGTGTTGCACGTAGAAAAAAGAAACACACCTAGGATTTCTGCATCCTGGATCTGCTACACTAGATTTTATCCTAAATCATCTTATTTTCTTCATGGTTATCTCTTGATTAAGGTTGAGAGTTATTACACAAAAGAGAGGTGAATCAGAAGGTTTGAAGAAGGATCTAGGATATATAGATCTTCTTGGAAGGATAGTTTTGTTAGTATGTGATCGTAGAAGGATGTTAAGGTATTGCTTGTGGCTTGATTGTAGCCATAGGATCAAGCGGATTCAAGATAAATTTTGAGAAATTCGATGGCAAGAAAAACTTTATCCTATGGCAGTAAAGGATAAAGAACTTGTTAGTTCAGTAGAGAATCTATAAGGTCTTGGTAAGAGAGAGGTTGGAAAGGATCTAGTGCTGAGGATTGGAAAGAGTTAGAGGATATTGCTTTTAGTACAATTAGAATGTGCTTGACCAATCAGGTATTGCCCAAGATTTGTACAGAGATTACGGCAAAGGGCCTCTAGACAAGACTGAAGAATACTTACATAGGAAAGAACATGATAACTAAGTTGTGATTGAAGAAGTAACTTTATAGTCTGAGAATGTCAAAGATGGAGACCTTGTTGCCCATATCCAAAAGTTCAATTAGGTATGCTCT
Organism: Cocos nucifera; assembly: GCA_006176705.1. NCBI lineage: Eukaryota > Viridiplantae > Streptophyta > Magnoliopsida > Arecales > Arecaceae > Cocos > Cocos nucifera. Next base: position 963,023 of record QRFJ01000404.1, read on the forward strand.
GAGGTGATGAGCTTGGATGTGAAGATTGACTAGAAAGATCGAGCACTATGTTACTTTGTTCTCTCCCAGGTTCTTATGATGATCTCATAACAACCTTAGTTTATAGGAAGGCGATCCTAAACTGTGAAGAAATTATTAGTGTGCTCAGATCAAATAAGCAAAGAACAAAGATCTAAAGAAAACACCTAGGATTTTTAGCATGTATTTTAAAATTTTTTCAAAATTCTAACAATGAAAGCTACAGATTGATCTAATTAATCTATAAAATATAAAAATAAATCCTAAATATAGGATCTAATGATATGATCAAAGCATGCATATAAATCTAAAATTAAATAAAATATAAAATAATGATGTTGATCATATCAACATCAAACAGAAAAACTAGATCTAATCTTGTCTACAATTGAGATCAAATCTCAATACATTTTTTCACAGATTTGGATCTTCACTTTCTGATCTGAGGGTGAGGATGTCGCTCTGAGCTACATATGCATTCGATCTCTATAAGAAGTCCACATGAAGCTCCGATCATAATCCAAAGTCTAGTAATCTGAAAATCAGCATAGTGTGCTAGCACTGCACTGATCCTTCATCGATGGTTGATGTTGAATCTCCTTCTTCAATTGACTTGAACTCTTCAAGAACCAAAGGAGAAGAAGGGAGGATCTAGAAGAAGCCTTCTTCCCATATTTTTCTCTCAAAAATTGGTGGAAGAAAAACTAAAACACAAATCCTAGAGAAGACCCTTCTTCTCTAGGCCTTTCCTCTCACATAGGCACAACAATTAGTGCCTTTACAAAATCCCACGTCTTCAACCCTGATGCACCCAAGGTCTCCATGCCCAAGCTCACTCTCTTAGGTCTAAAATCTCTCAAAAAATCATGACCTAACTTTTTTTATATAGAGAGTTAGAAGAGAGTTCCTGTCTAGGTCAAACACCTAGATAGAGAGTCCAAAAGAGACTAGGATTGGGGCGCCCAACTTTTGGATGCCCCCTCTTTATTTTTATGGTGTAGAAACCAGAATATGGCACACAAATAAATCTTTTTTCTCCCATAAAAATATCAAGAATAAATCAAATTAATTAACACCATAATTGGATAAGAGTTTTGGTTTATCCAATTCTCTATCAAATAGAGTCTAGATCATTACTACTTAGTTCTGATCAAATCAAAAACCACAAACCATCCAAGAGGGATATGGAGGTAAGGATTAGCATGAAGCCTCTCTAGAAATCAGATTTCACACAAAAAAATACATGGAAAGGGCATGGAGAAAAGGAATATGGCACAAGAGAGGAGTCCTAGTCTAACTAGGACTTCATGCTTTGACTAGTCAAACCAATCTTTAGCCTAATTAAAATAGATCTTGATGCAGTCTAATTAATGATGTTCCTAATCCAATCAAAAACTCAATTATATCAGATTAAATTTAATTTAATTTTAATTTAAATTTTTAATCAAATTAGATTTTAGGTGCATTCAAGTCCTAGTTCAACTAAAAATTATTTTTCATTACAATTGGCTTATCCAATAAACCAATTGGACTTGATCCAATCAAGCTCAAACTAAATCTAATTGAATCTTATATAATTAAACTCGATCTTAGTCCTTTAGCTCAATTAGATGGAGCAAATTAGCAATCTGATTACTAACCGATCCTTCTGTAATACTTGCATTAGGTCAAACATCAATCATATTAAATGTTTAATCCTAAAATAATTCTTAATCATTGATCAACCATCTGATCAGATTGAGACTTCTAATATGTGTGACTCCATAGGTTCGAACCTAAGCCGATAGCATATGAATAAATTTTTATACCAATCAAAGTGACCATCTAGCAATGGTATCCGACAACCAGATAGGTCGAATGTATAAAGTAATACTCTTAGAACCTATGTGAAAATTTTTGTATAATTCATCCCCTTGACCAAAATGCTCATAGGACAACTCAGGATTTAACTGTCAACCCAGAATAGATCATCCATATTGTATTTTAAAATACCAAATCCATCACATGGATTATCCTGGCCAAGATTTTGCTAAATTGAAATACAGCAATGCATTATCTCTAAACTCTTGAAGTGGTTAATCCCATCTTGATCACTCACCGACTTTATAAGTACTTGACTGTGATCAGAAACTTTTCTTAACTGAATTAAAAATTTAGGTAGTCCGACAACAAAACACAATAAGTTGCTTGTAAGCCACATGATGATCTCAGGTAGTTTAAGGGACACTTATACCTATACCCCATCAAAGTAATTCTTGATAGTAAAATGCTCTAGAGTTGGTCACATTCAGTGATGATATACCCCTACATCTCACCTATATATATATACCATAACGGCATCTCCATACTTCTTGGTTAAGAGGATAACCAATCCATATAGTATACAATGATCTATACTCAATAAATATTATCATTCTAATTAACAACATATCATTTAGTCACAAACAATTTTAAGTACTAATCGGTAAATCCTCTTTTTATCGAATCTAAATAGTCCTAAGGACTTCATCACAATATAGAAGTTCATTAGAAGATATAAATTTATGATAAAAAATATTAAAATAAATATTTTATTTATTAATAAATTATTTATATTTATAAAATAGCACAACCGTTAATAGGCTGATGATTGGCTTTGGGACATATTTTTCTATAAAATTTGTGAGGAAGATCCTAAGTTTGAGGTCTTAGCTATGGATGAAAGATAGGAAAGACCAACGGAGAAGGCAAAGGAGAAATACAAGGATAGATCAAAGTCTTGGGATCAGAAGAAGATATTTAAATGCTACAAGTATCATAAGCCTGAACATCTAAGAAGAAATTATCCCCTTTTGAAGTCAGAAAAAGAAAGACCAGCAAGAGTGATGATATAGCTTCGATGAGCAGTGGAGAAGATTTGCTAGTTATATTAGATGGATCCATAGAATGCAATAGTACGTAGACATTGGATTCAACATGCTTACATTACTATACTTCTCATCAAAAGTGGTTTGCTACCTATCAGAAGATTAATGGAGGAAGTGTCAGCTTTAGAGATGATCATCCATGCAAAGTAGCTAGAGTTGATACTATTAAAGTGAGGATGTACGATGAAATTATTCATACATTATCTAATATCAAGCATGTACCAAAATTTTTTTTAAAAAAATCTAATTTCTTTTGGCTACTTGGAGGAGTAGGATTATACTTTTAATAAATAGGTTGGGAGTAGATGCTTAAAGATTTCCAAAGAAGCTTTAGTAGTGATGAAAGCTAGAAAATTGAGCAATAACCTTTATAGAATGAAGGGCTCAGTTGTAAATGATAGTGCAGAAGTGCTAGTAGTGGCACAGGATGAGCAACTTTTATATTGATTATGGCACTATTGAATCGATCACATAAGTGATCAAGGGCTCACAAAACTTAGCAAAAGAGTGATGATCCTAGCCTTGAAGGAGAGCATTGATTTATATGAGTCGTGCATCTTTGGCAAACAGCATAGGATGAAGTTTGCCAATAATACCAAGCAATATGAGGAAGTGCTGATTTAGTGCACTCGGATGTATGGAGACTGGCTCTTGTATCAGTTAGAGATGGGACAAAGTATTTCGTCACTTTCATTAATGACTACTCAAGAAAAATGTGGATTTATTTGATCAAAGAGAAGTCAGAGGTATTTGCTCGGTTCAAAGCTTGAAGAGCTAAGGTAGAGAAGGATTCAGAAAGACAGATGAACTATTTGAGATTGAACAATGAAGGAGAGTATACGAGCCTAGAGTTCAGAAAGTACTGTAAGGATACTACAAAAAAAGTCACATACATTCATGCTTTTTAGTCACATAAAGTACATACATGGATAGAAGATCAAATTCTGAAAAAAATATTGCATATAATCTAGAGATTCCTTCTTCCCTTCCTTATTTTTCTATTTTTCTTCTCATTGTTCTCTATCCTTAATCTCGGGGTGCCAGCGATTATGTGGTCCAAAGCATCACAAAAAGCTAGATAAATCCCTAAAAGAACATTCTATTTAATTTTGTTATAAGAAAAATTCTTTATGCACCGCGGGTGGTGCGCAACCATGCGCACCGCTCGCAGTAATTGGCTTATGTGTGGGGTCGAAAAAAAATTTGGTGCGCCATGCTTCGACCTCGCGCATGAGCCAATCACCACAACGACATATGCGGTTGTGCACCACCCGCAGTGCACAAAAAAATTTTCTTATTATAATAATAGATAATTGTTAGAAATATAATATATTTATTTAAAGTATTGATATAATTAGAATATTATTAATATCATTAATCTATATATTTAGATCTTTATAAAAATTATTTTTTAATAATAATTAAATTTTTATTTTTTTAAACTAAATTTGTTTAATCTATAAAAAAATAATTATTTTTAAAAATTAAATTTAATAATACTATTATATGGAGTTTATTTTAACAGTATGATGGTCATAATTATTATTTATCTTTTATTAGTTATCTTCTTGCATGGCAAAATGACATCTTAACACCAATCCATCCAAATCGTTAGATAGCCGTTAAGTATTTTTTTTAAACCATTAAAGATCATTTCTTTACACCACGGAGGTTGGCCTGACGATCCTAATACAAGCTCTTTTTCTTACGTAAGCATCATAAAATGACTTCTCATCTATTACTTTTTTTTAATTATTATTTTATTTTATTTTATTTTATAATTTTAATTTTACTTACGCCTTTCCGCTGTATCTATTATGAAGTCCGAACCATGATTTCCCGCTTTTCCCTCTTTTCTCCTCTCCACCTTTTTTTTTAACCCTTGCTCTCCGCCTCCGCACCCCCTCCTAGCCCCTAAAAATCCCAGATCCCAAATCCCCCCAAACCCTAGCTCCCGTCGCCCCTCCTGCTGCCGATCCCCGCCGGCGAGCCCCCAGCCCCCACGGATCCCCTCAATCCGCCGCGCCGTTCTGACCTCCCCTTGAATTCTCAGGCGTATCGGCGGCCCTGTACCCCGCGGTGGTCCCGAAGACCTGCCTCCAGGTGACGCACCCATCGCCGTCGTGCATTCGGGCGGTGGTGTCAATCCTCCGGCACGAGTGTCTCTGAGGTTTCTACAAAGGGTTTGCGACGTCGCTCACGGGGACTAACCCCGCCCGGGCTTTATATATGAGCGCGTTGTAGGTGACCAAGAGCACTGTCGGCACCACCACCGTCCAGCTCAGGGTCCCCGAGCCTGCAGTGACGGCGGCCGCCTCAGCAGTCGCGGGGCTCAGCACGGCATTGGTGGCTCAAGTGGTGTGGACCCCGATCGACGTGGTGAGCTAGTGCCTTATGGTCCAGGGCGGCGGCGGCGCGGCAAGGTACCTCGGTGAGGTGGACGCCTTCAAGAAGATCATCACATCGAATGGGCTCCGTGGCCTCTACCGGGGCTTCGGCATGTCGATCCTCACCCACGCCCCCTCCAATCCCGTCTGGTGGGCGTCCTACTCCATCTCGCAGCGGCTTATCTGGGGCAGGATCGGTTACTAAGCCGGCGGCCTCCATCGCCTCTCCACGGCTGAGGAGGCGGAGGTAGAGGTGGAGGAAGGGAGTTGAGGCCGGATTACGCGACGGTGGTTACGGTGCAGGGGGTGAGCGCAGCGGTGGCGGGGGGAGCGGTGGTGGTGACGATGCCGCTGGACACGATCAAGACGAGGATGCAGCTGATGGATGGCGGGGATGGGGGCAGGGTGACGATCGGACGGACAGTAAAGAGACTGCTTAGAGAAGGGGATTGGGGGGCGTGCTATAGAGGGTTGGGGCCGAGGTGGGCTTCGATGTCGTTGTCGGCGACCACCATGATTACTGCCTACGATTTCCTGAAGCGGCTCTCAACCAAAGATGGATCCTTATGTATGCAAATGAAAAATGGAAAAAAAAAAAAAAAAAAAAAAAAAAAAAATAATAATAATAATAATAATAATAATAATAATAATTTTTGATATATATATATAAAGAAAAATTAATAAAATTTTGAGCATATTTTTTTAAATTTTTTTGAAATATATAACAGCGAAAGTAAAATTAATCTATATTAATTTTATATATATGCTATGATCTAATCATAAAATACTACTCAGGATCTTGACATATTTATATAAATCAAAAAAATAAAATACATTCGATCAGCAAATTATATTTGCTGATCGATTTATGTTCAGAACATAGTATCTATGTGCGAGTAGATGAACTCCGCAATTCGAATCCATCGAAAGATGTTCTTCCATCATGCTGCAATCGCACACGTGTCCGACCTCTATGGTGAGTCCACACAGAGCCTCTGGTCCTGATCAACCCCTTCAGAGTGATATCTTCTCTTTGGAGCCTTCGACAGTCAATCTTCATCAATCCAATTGACGAATTGCTCCTGATCTTCCGGATGCTCCAAAAATCAGAAGACACAATGGAGAAAGACGAGATGGTACTGAAAGCCAGTGGAGATCTAGCACTCAAACTCTTCATCCAAATCTAGAGTCCCATCTCTAGGATTCAGCACTCACCTGAATCCTGATTGGAAAACCTCATGCTTCCCGCTTAGAATTTTCTCTCTAACCCACGCACGCCCCCTCTTAGACTCCTCACGCAGAGTTCTCTCTCACCTCTCCAAGTTCTCATCCTTGTGCGCACGTCCACTCCAAAATCTTTTCAAAATGGACGACCAGCAGAGATAAGGGATGGAGGTTAGATTGTTTGAACCATTCACTTGATTTCAAAAATTAAGTGAGCTTTTATCCTTATTCTCGTCCCCTCCCAAGTGTTTAACATGCAAAAGAATACTCCTTCTGCATGCGCCCATTTTGTTTCTCAAAGCAAGAGGAGGCGTGGAGATAAGGATGAGAGGAAGGGTTGATTTCAAATACTAAAGTTGAATTCAAAATTCAACTTGCTTTGAATTGATCCAACCCTTGGACCAAATCAAAAGAAGAAAAGAGAAGGGGCGCAGAAGGCTTCTTGGCGTGAGAATTCCCACGCATATTGTGCGTGGAGAAATGGAATGGGTCAAAGCAGGGTGGTGCAGGGAGTTTAGGAAGTTCAAAATTCAAACTTTCTTTAAACAAGTCAAATTGGTTTCAACTAAACCAATAATTCTAGACCTAATTAGATTAGATCAAACCTAATCAAATTAGGCTTAACCCAAACTAATTAATTTCTAATCAAATTATAAATTAATTAGGTTCAGATCTTGATTAAATCAGGATCAAATCTTTCTTAGCGATTAGGTCAACCTATGACCTGATCAGATCAAATTCAATTGAATTAAATTCAATTGGACTTAATAAAATCTTCATTGCTCAATCAAATTAAGCTAATCAGCAATCTAATTATTAATTAATCCTCTAATAATAACTGAGTCCCAATGCAGTGGAATTTTTTGATCAACCATTAGATCAGGTAGGAACTCCTATTGTATGTGACCCCATATGTTCGAATCTTAAGTTGGTAGCACAAGAACTAATTTTCTGTATCAATCAATGTGACCATCTAGCAATGGTATCCGACATCCGAAGAGATCAAAAATTATAATGCAACATCGATGAACCTGTGGCATATGGTTATCGTATAATTCATCCCCTTGACTACGATGCTCATAGGATGATCTAGGGTTAACTGCCAACTCTAAAAATTCATCCATATTATATTTCAAAATTCAGCATCTTTCATATGAACTCTCCCGACTAAATTGAAATATAGCGATGCACTTGCTCCAACACTTAGAGGGGTCAATCCCATCTTGACTCATGCACCGATAAGCCAGTACTTAACTGCACCCAATAGCCTTTCATCACTAAACTAAAAATTCAGATAGTCCGGTACCTAAGTATAGTGAGTTGCTTGCAAGTCACCATGGTTATCTCCGGTCTAAGAGACACATATACCCATATCCTTCGTGAGCAATCTTGACAGAAGAGAGCTCCGCAGTTGGATCATGATTAGTAAAATATATCCCTATATTTCATCTGCATGCCATAACAGCATCACCATGATTTTTGGTTAAGAGGACAATCAATACTTATGGCACACAACGATCTACTCTTGATTAACGTTATCGTCCTAGATAACAACGAATTATTTTATCATGATCAGTTTAAGGACTAAATGATAAATCCTCCTTTGTCGAGTCTAAATAGTCCTAAGAACTTCATCACAGAGAGTTCATTACAGGAAGATACACAAAGTGATGAAATTATCAGAATAATAATTTTTTTTTATTAAAATTTAAGTATAAATTATATTTAGCTCAACCATCTACAATCTAGATGATTGATTTTAGGATATATTTTTCAACAACTCTCACTTAGACTAAAGCCACTCAAAATTGTATCAAATATCCGTCTTTCATTTGTGATTATCGAACTCTTTGATTCAGAGAGCTTTAGTAAATGGATCAGCCATATTTTTCTTTTCGTCAATCTTCTAAAAGTTGACATCACCTCATTCCACGATCTCTCATACAAGAATGTAGTGATGTAGAATGTGTTTGGTGTGATGATATGCCTTCGACTCCTTCGCTTTAGCTATGACTCTAATGCTATCACAGTAAAGCAGAATCAGACCATCCAAGAAAAGTACCACTCCCAGCTCATCGATGAACTTTCATAGCTACACAACTTTTTTTGCAGCATCAGATGCCGCAATATACTCTACCTCGCATACAGAATCTGCCACAGTATGCTGCTTGAAACTCTTTCAGTAGACCGCTCCATCATTCAGGATAAACACATGACCTGACACATTCTTACTATCATCGTGATCTGACTAAAAACTAAAATTAGTATATCCCATAAGTTTCAAATCAGTATCTCTATAGATAAGCCACTGGTTCTTAGTATTTCTTAAATACTTCAGAATTATCTTTATAACCTTTCAGTGATTCTCATCTAGATCAGACTGGTATCTACTTACTATCCCTAGTGAGTATGCCACGTCTGATCTCGTACATATCATGGCATATATAATAAAATTCACTGTCGAATCATATAGTATTCTACTCATACGCTCTCTCTCTTGAGGAGTTGTCGGATAATTTCTCTTCGAGAAAGAAATTTCATGGCCTATCGAGAGATAGCCCTTCTTCAAATTCTCTATGTTGAACCTCTTCAGCACGGCATCGATGTAGGTGGACTAGGATAATCCAAGCAATTTTTTAGATCTATCCCTATAGATCTTCATTCCTAGGATGTAGGATGCTTCTTCCAAGTCCTTCATGGAGAATTGCGACAATAGCCAAACCATTATTTTCTGTAGAGCAGGGATGTTATTCTCGATTAAGAGAATATCATCCACATAGAGTATATGAAATACAACTATAGAATCATTAGCCATTTGTATACGCGGTGTTTCTCTTCATTCTTAATGAAGCTATATGTTCTGATCACCTTATCAAAATGCATGTTCCAACTCCGAGATGCCTGCTTCAATCCATAGATGGATCTCTAAAGCCTGCACACCTTGGACTCGTCTATGGATATGAACCCCTTAGGCTATATCATATACACCTCTTCATCCAGCTCTTCATTAAGAAAAGTCATCTTCACATCTATTTGCCAAATCTTATAGTCTAGGTATGCTGCTATCGCAAATATAATTCAAATGGACTTGAGCATTACCACTGAAGAAAATATCTCATCATAATCAATATTATAATACTGACGATATTTCTTGGCAACCAGACGGACTTTATAGATTTTCATCTTTCCGTCTGCACCTCATTTTCTTTTAAAAATCTACTTACACCCAATGAATTTTATCCCTTCAGATGGATCAACTAGTGTCCATATACTGTTGACTTTTATGAACTCCATTTTGAACTTCATGGCTTCTATCCACTTATCAGAGTCATTCCTCTACATAACATCTATGTAGGTGATCGAATCCTCATCATTCTCATCGAGTTCAACAGGATCACCATCTTGGATCAAGAAATCGTAGTATCTATCCGGCTGATATGGTACTCTACCGGATCTCCTCAAGGGTACCTCTACAATGGGCTCTAGGTTTGATCTTATCAAATTCAGTCTTGCAGGTTCACTAGAATGTGTCAATTCTTTCATCTGTCGAACTTTACCAAGTTCAATATTAGAGGTAGTCGTTCCTTCCATAAGGAATTTTTTTTTCAAAAAGACTATCCTATTGCTGACGAATATCTTTTGCTCTTTAGCAAGGTAGAAATAATGTCGTCTAGTTTTCTTGCGGTATCCTATGAACAAGCATTTATCGAACCTAGGTCCAAGCTTTTCTAGTTGCAAATATTTTACATAAGCTGGGCATTTCCAAATCCTAAGGTGAGAGAGTGTCGGCCTACTTTAAGTCCATATCTCATATGGAGTCTTTGCGACAGACTTGCTCGAAATATTGTTCAAAATAAAATAAGCAGTTTCAAGTGATAATCTCAGAATGAAATTGGCAAACTCGCAAACCCCATCATGGACCGAATCATGTTCAATAATGTCCGATTCCTCTTTTCAGTTACATCATTATATTGTGGTGTTTCAGAAGGAGACCATTATGAGAGAATCTCATTCTCTCCTAAATATGTCAGAAACTCGTTGAAAAGATATTCACCTCCTCGATCAAATTGAAGAGTTTTAATACTCTTCCCAAGTTATTTTTCTACCTCATTTTGATATCGTTTGAATATTTCAAATGAATTAGATTTACTATTCATAAGATAGACGTACCCATACCTAGATAGGTCATCAGTAAACATAATGAAGTAGTAGAACCCACCTCTAGTACATGTGCTCATAGGTCCGCATACATCAGTATATATTAGACCCAGAAGATCAGTGGCCCATTCATCCTTTTCAGTAAAAGATGATTTGGTCATCTTATCAAGAAGACAGGACTCACAGATAGTCAATGATTTACAATCATCGATGTCAAGGATACGCTTCTTGACTAATCTGTTAATCTTATTCTTGTTTATATAACCGAGTCTATAGTACCAAAGATAGGCATCGAAGTCATAATCTAGTTTTGAACATTTATTAGATATGTACATTACATTAATAGACTATGATAAAATGTAAATATCATTTCTTAATTATTTTTGTATTATTGTAATACCATTCATAATGATATCATAATAATTTTTTTTTAGTAATAAACAATAACCATCCTGAGCCAAAAGCCCAACAGATATTATGTTCATCATAAAAGATGGATAATAATGATAATCACTTAAAATAATATTATTATTTTTAAAAAATAGCTCAAGAGTTTCCAATGCTAGGATTGAAACTTTATTTCCATCTACAATATTAAAGAATCTATTGTCATTCTCAATCTTTCTACCAATTTGAAGTTCAAGCAATGAATTGCATATATGAATCGGACTCTTGGTATCTAATACCCAAGTAAATGTATCACATATGGTGAAATTGCAAGATGTTATCATATAACAGCCTTGACCAGCAACCACTTACTGATTTCTTCTGTTCAACCCATTCAGGTCAAGAGGACCATTTCTCTTTGGATCTACCTGATTAGGATCAACACTGGACTCCTCGTATTCATGTGCTAAATGCTTGTCATTGTCCAATAGTAAACGAAGCGGACTTATACTAGCCATTCTATTTATCTGAAAGAAAAGTATGAAACCTTATTAGTACTTGAATTAATTAATCCTAAAGATTTAGACTTTAATCTAAAGGTCCTCTCACTATTTTTAAATGAATTGATAGCCTCTATCTCCAATTCAAGAAATTACACTAATTTCTTAGTGGGTACTGAAATCCAAATAAAATACAAACGGGCTTGAGAAAAGCTCTGACTAACCCACATGCATCTATAGGTAGGTTCGCAATCAATTATTTTTTTAAATAATTTTTAATAATTTAGATTTTATCCCAAAAACCAAATCAATAAGCTTTGGCCTCTACTGAAATGGTCCGATTATGTCCAACCATTAACATGATAGACTTCGGTGCATGAAACGAATGAAAATTAGGTCCGAGAAAAGCTCTGGCTAACCTAATTGCCGTTCAGAGAGTGCGATCTAATCATCATATGATGGACAGTAATTTCAATATCCAGATGAACACCAAGTATAAGGCACCTCCAATGTCCATCTAAAAAATTGGACTCATTACTATTCATCTTAATGGAAAGCTATGACTCGGTTATCCCCATAATCTTATCATTTTAAGAACCTAATATTTTAGAGGATTTAATTTACTTATGATTTGAGATAGAAAGGACATGGACCATATTTCTTCTACTGACTTCACCAAGTCAAATTCTCCCACTCACTTTACCAAGTCAATTAATGAGGACTAGGATCAATTTCGATCCATAGGCACCTAATTCAGTCTTATTGAATAGAAATCAATCAAACTAATTTTTAGTGACATGGGTCAGCTCGAATCATTAAGTGATCTAATCAAGTCCTAATCGATCATGTCGGCCAGGTAAGTGAGATCAGTGGAAGAAATATGCCATTAACTCATTAAAGATCGAATCAGTGTGAGTAGCTCTCTATTAAAAATTACTAGTCTAAACTACCAGACTTACCTTAGACACCAATCGGTTAATCAGGTTTAAACAGATCAACCTAGTAATTATGGGCTAGATCGCTTAGTCATGAATTAAGTCCATCTTGGTCTCGTTAAAGACATGGATTTATTCAACTATAACTATTGAAGTTGAGTCTATAGTATCCTTGACGTAATCTAAGTCAACACTTGGTTAGATTTGATCAACTACTCTAGATCAATCCATTCTTTAACTAACCTTAGATCTAACCCAATTAATGAACCTAATTCATCTAATCCTTTAACCCACAGAATTATGAATTTATCTTAGGATATTTAATTTATAATTCTAGATCCTACTAAACAATACTTAATTTCTTTAATTAAGTTTTGGGCTGATGGGTTGGGGTTCGACATTTCGAAAATAATTTTCAGCTTTGAAAGGTTCTTTACAACCTAGCATTGTTTCACTAAATAGGTCAACTCATTTCAAACATAGATCGGTTTATTTCACAAACAAGAACTAGTTATAGGTTTGTTCAATCAAAAATAGCCATCAAATAGCTTCAGCCAACTTCTCAATCGAGCTAGCTCGAATCTCATTTGAGTCGGCTTGAGCAAACATCGAGTCAGCCCGCCACCTGACACAGCAGACTCGAGCAAAAGCACAAAAGTTTTCATTCTATCAAGATGGCTTAGATTCCATCCGAGCTAGCCCGAACAAACATTAAGTCAGCCCATCACCTGAGACAGCTAAATTGAATAAAAGCTCCGAAGGCCATATTTTAGTCGAGTTGGCTCGGATCCCATTCGAGTCAACCCGAACAGAAGTCGAGCCGGCCCGATTTTTGATTGAGCCGATCCAAACAGAAGGCCGCAGAGCCATTTCAGACTGGCACGTTGATCGAGCTGACTCGATCCCTGAGAGAATCGGCTTGACTAGCGAATAGAATCTTTCCAAGATTCTGTTAAAGTTTAATCTAAATCTATGTACATTACATAAAAATCATGAAATATTTAGATCTAATCTAAACAGTAATTCATGATAAAATTTAGATTAAAATCAATTCAAAACATATCATAAAAATTCATTAGATCATATCTAAAATTTTTATGGTCAATGTTATATATCGTAACATACCAGATCAACCTATCCATTATATGGGATAAATCTTACAGCAGAACAATCTACAGTCGTGCGATCATTGTGTTACATATTAAATCTTTCTAATTTATATAAAAACATGTCGAGCACCCTATTGCTCTAATACCAACTGAAGAAAAACTAGCAGGGTTCTGAGCATGCTTTTTGAAACTTTTTTAAAATATATAGCAGCAAAAGCAAAATTAGTCTACATTAATTTTATGCATGCTGTGATCTAATCATAAAATCCTACTCAAAATTTTTGACATGTTTATATGAATCAGAAAAATAAAATGCATTCGATCAGTAAATCACATTTGCTGACCGATCTAAGTTCAAAACATAGTACCTGTGCGCAAGTAGATGAACTCTGCAATCCAAATCCACCAAAAGATGCTCTCCCATCACGCTGCAGTTGTACACGTGTTCGACCTCTTCAGTAAGTCCACACGAAGCTCCTGATCCTAATCAGTCCCTTCAGAGTGCTAGCTTTTCTTCGAGGCTTTTGACAGCTAACCTTCATCGATCCAGAAGATGAACTACTCCTGATCTTCCAGATGCTCTAAAAATCAAAAGATACAATGGAGAAAGACAAGATGGTGCCGAAAGTTTATGGAGATCTGGCACTCAAACTATCCACCAAATCTTGAGTCTCCACTCTAGGATTCAGCACTCACCTGAAATCCTGATTGAAAAACCTCATGCTTCCCACTCAGAATTTTCTCTCTAACCCATGCATGCCGCCTCTTAGACTCCTCACATAGAGTTCTCTCTTAGAAACTCTTCCACGTGCCTCTCCAAGTTCTCATCCTTATGCACATACCCACTCCAAAACCTTTTTAAAATGGTCGACCAGTAGAGATAAAGGATGGAAGTTAGATTGTTTGAACCATCCACTTGATTTCAAAAATCAAGTGAACTCTTATCCTTATTCTCGCCCCTTTCCAAGTGTTTAACATGCAGAAGGACACTCCTTCTATGGCGCACATTTTGTTTCTCAAAACAAAAGGAGGTGTGGAGATAAGGATGGGAGAAAGGGTTGGTTTCAAACACTAACAAATCAAGTTGAATTCAAAATTCAACTTGCTTTGAATTGATCCAACCCTTGGACCAAGTCAAAAGGAGATAAGAGAAGGGGCGCAGAAGGCTTCTTGGCATGAAAATTCCCACGCACATTGAAGGCTTCTTGGCATGAGAATTTCCATGCACATTCCCAATGTGCGTGGAGAAAAGGAATGGGTCAAAGCAGGGTGGTGCAGGGAGTTTAGGGAGTTCAAAA